>ML664070.1:4564660-4717061 GCA_007570785.1 Antilocapra americana | reverse complement strand
CGTGCAGCTGAGCACTCCTTCTAAGGTGTATACAGCACCGATCTGTCCAGAATCCCCAGAAGTCTTGGTTAGCCTCCCCGGGGCTGGGTTATGCCCACTGCTCTCAGGCGGGGGCTGGGCCAGTCCGCAGCCCGCAGCTGCCCAGCCTCTCTGTTGACTCCTCACCGCCCTTTGTTTTGTGCACGGACCTGGGGGGGAGAGGGAGCTTTTCCTGGAAGGTTAGGTCCCTCAGGCTGCTCCGTTCCCTGAGCCCGCGGCCCGCCCCTCCCTGAGCAGGAGCAGTCTGCTTCGGCTGTGCTGGCACGCTCGGCTGTTCTTTGTAGCCAAAGACGAACCTTGCAGGGCTTAGCTATTAATCTGCTTCTGCTCTCAGCTATATTGCTCTCCAAGATCCACCGCAGATCTGCCAGAGAGAATGCTCCCTGGTATTCAGAAACCTTTCTCCTTTTTTTTTTTTTTCCTCTTTATTCCAGACTCCCCTTCCGGGACGGAACCCGTCCCCAGCTCTTTGTCTCTCCCTCTACTTTTTTTTTTTTCTTTTCTTTCTTTTGTCCTACCTCCTCACGTCGGCACTGGGTCGCCTCTCCAGATGCCCGATGTCCTCTGCCAGCATTCAGTTCCTGTTTTTTGGAGTTTGCTCGGCCTTTAAAAGTTCTTTTGGTATATTTATTGGGGAGAGAGTGTTCTCCCCGTCCTATTCCTCCGCCATCTTAGTTTTCTCAGTCGCTTTTCTCTGTCTTGCGTACTTCTCTCTGCATGACAATCTCTAGGCCCATCCACATCTCTGCAAAAGGCACAATTTTGTTCCCTTTTATGACTAAATAATATTCCATTGAATAAGTTTGCGTATGTTAATTGCTCAGTCATGTCCCACTCTTTTCGACCCCATGGACTGTAGCCTGCCAGGCTCCTCTGTCCACGGAATTCTCCAGACAAGAATACTAGAGTGGGTATATATTCTCTTCTCCAGGAGGACTTCCTGACCCAGGGATCACACCTGGGTCTCCTCCATTGCAGGTGGATTCTTTAGCATCTGAGCCCCCAGAGAAGCTTTCTCCATGGTATATATGTGCCACAAAAATATGATTAATTTAAAAAACTAAGTAGTAAGCATGAACTCAGCTGGGTAGTAAAGGTTCTAAGTATTTGAAAATTCTAGGAGAAGTTGAACAGTCCCTTGGTCATTGTCTGGTTCCAGTTTCCCTGGGCACTTTTACCAGCTCCCTAGAGGGAAATTTTGAGTCCTGGGAAACACAGGGTTCCCCAAACCAGGCACCAGGCATCTTTCTAGTAGTGCTAAAGTTTGGGCCAGGGACTAGATGTCCAGCAAACATGTGGGTGGAGGGTGGAGGAAGAAAGAAACTGTGTTTTTCTGTGTCTAAGCTCACTATGGACAATAGCCAGTTTTCAGGAGTCGGTCAAAGTAGAAATTTCTGGGAGGTGGGAAATTTGTGTCCCCAGCTAATCTGTCTGTGAATTTTTAGAACAGCAAGCAGAACCCACTAGAAACCAAGTGGGATTTCTAAAAACAACACTGCCGAACTTTCAAGATTCCTTTGTGATGGGCAAGAAAATCACCATGTCCTGGTGTCAGGAAGACATTCAACAGAGCCTCTCACAAATCCCTGTGGACGGACACCTTACAGAAGGCTCCAGTGGAGGGCAGGCATGGAGCTGCTCTGAGCTCAGGTGCAAGCTCTATTCTGATGAGCATGCCCACTGACCGCTGGGATAAGGAAATTGCTAGCAGGCAGATTCAGCCTGAGACAGTACAGAGCCAGGAGGGGTGTCAGAGTCCATCTTGAAAGATTCTGTAGGCTGGTACAACAAGCTGCAAAGTAACATGCTCAGCTAAAGAATCGCAGAATGGGAAATACCTACCTTGGCAGCATTGCTTCAGGCAAAGACTTAGGGGCTTTCGTTGACTTGTCTTCATATTAATGGATCTTGGGATGCGTGTGTGTGTGTCCTCAGTTTCTCAGTCATGTCTGACTCTTTGCCATCTCTTTGTAGCCTGCCAGTCTCTTCTGTTCATGGGATTTTCCAGGCAAGAACACTGGAGTGGGTTGCCATTTCCTTCTCCATGGGATCTTCCCAACCCAGGGATCAAACCCGCATCTCTTATGTCTCCTGCATAGGCAAGCAGATTCTTTTCCTATGAGCCAGGGATCTTGGGTTATTGCTCTGCAAAGCTGCTGCTTGCTGCACCCAAACACACCGTCCTCACCCAGGCTTTTCAGAGCAAGATGTTTTCTGGGTACCACAGGACACTTCATTGTTTTCATCAAGGCACTGCCTCCTCCTGACTCAGGTGTCAGTCCTCTCCTCCAGAAGAGCCCCAGGCCCCACTGCCCCTCTGTGCTGTCTAAACCTTTAGTCCAAACCTATTACAGTTTGGACTGAAGGATCAGGTATTCCTTGATCAGGTATTCCTTTGTCTTTGTGAGAGGACCTAAGCTTCTGTGTTTTTTTCTCTCTGTGTCCTCATCACCCAGCATTGCACCCAGAACAAGGAATAAACGCTTGATGAAGGAGCGGGTGGGCGAGTGAATGAAACGCGAGGAAGCAGCACGGGAGACCTAGTGAATAACACAGTGTAGTCACACAGGACTCCATGTGTTTTAAAGCTCTGTTGTCACCATCTTGAAATTCTTTTTTTTTTTTGCAAAAATGGTTTTAGTCATTTAACATTTAAAAAATGTTTAAATTTTATACTGGCATATAGTTGATTAACAATATTGTGTTAGTTTCAGGTATATAGCAAAGTGATTCAGTTATACATATACAGACTGGTTCCAAATAGGAAAAGGAGTACATCAAGGCTGTATATTGTTACCCTGCTTATTTAACTTATATGCAGAGTACATCATGAGAAACGTTGGGCTGGAGGAAGCAAAGCTGGAATCAAGATAGCCGGGAGAAATAACAATAACCTCAGATATGCAGATGACACCACCCTTATGGCAGAAAGGGAAGAAGAACTAAAAAGCCTCTTGATGAAAGTGAAAGAGGAGAGTGAAGAAGTTGGCTTAAGCTCAACATTCAGAAGACTAAGATCATGGCATCTGGTCCCTTCATTTCATGGGAAATAGATGGGGAAACAGTGGAAACAGTGTTAGACTTTATTTTGGGGGGCTCCAAAATCACTGTGGATGGTGATTGCAGCCATGAAATTAAAAGACGCTTACTCCTTGGAAGGAAAGTTATGGCCAACCTGGATAGCATATTGAAGAGCAGAGATATTACTTTGCCAACAAAGGTCTGACTAGTCAAAGCTATGGTTTTTCCAGTGGTCATGTATGGATATGAGAGTTGGATGGTGAAGAAAGCTGAATGCTGAAGAATTGATGCTTTTGAACTGTGCTGTTGGAGAAGACTCTTGAGAGTCCCTTGGACTGTAAGGAGATCCAACCAGTCCATCCTAAAGGAGATCAGTCCTGGGTGTTCATTGGAAGGACTGATGTTGAAGCTGAAACTCCAATACTTTGGCCACCTCATGTGAAGAGTTGACTCTTTGGGAAAGAGCCTGATGCTGGGAAGGACTGGGGGCAGGAGGAGAAGGGGACGACAGAGGATGAGATGGTTGGATGGCATCACCAACTTGATGGCCATGGGTTTGGGTGGACTTCAGGAGTTGGTGATGGATAGGGAGGCCTGGCATGCTGTGGTTCATGGAGTTGCAAAGAGTCAGACAAGACTGAGTGACTGAACTGAACTGAACTGATTCTTTTTCAGATTCCTTTCCCCGTTTATGTTGTTATAGAATGTTGAGCAGAGTTCCCTGTGAAATTTTTAATTTTTGAACAAGGTACCCCACAAGCTGCAAAGTAACATGTTCAGCTACATTTCCATTAAGCAATGAGCCCTGCAAATTATGTCGTTGGTTCTATTCATCTACATGTATTAAAGAAGTCATTTTATTTTTACGGTAAGTTTAAACTATTTGATGACTATTAAAATTGAAGCCTACTTGCATCTAATCTTTGTCAATTCATGGAACAAATGTTTTGCATAATTGTCATCAGAAAAAACACTACTTCTTTTTCCACTTATCATTATTCTGTATGTACATATTTGTCCAGGCCTTGACATAGTTCCCATATTTGTCAGTTTAAACAGCTCTATCATATTTTAGAATGTAAATATACCATGGGTTTTAAGCCAAATTCAGATGGCTAGGCATTTGGGTTGCTTCCAATTTTTATAAATAGCATTTCTAAGAGCAAGCAAGTACAAATTACTTTCTTTTTTCTCTTTGAGGCTATTTCCTTGGAGTATATTCTCAGAAGTGGAATTATCAGGTCAAAGGGTGGAAAGAATTTAATAATTCTTAGATATTACTTGATTATTCTTTTGAAAAACTGGACCAACTTAAGGAGCAATCAGCAATATACATCAAACTGCTTCTCAAGTTCTGAAATGATTATTTTCTACTACGTTAATAGGAATATCATAGTATCTTAAAATGGAAAATAGCTCAAATGTTCAACAAAAGGGAAGTGCATTTTATAAGCATAATATGTCTATACCTTTTCTATATGGTCAGTAAGAATCAGTTTTTAAGGGCACCCAAGACCTTTGGCCTGGCACACAGTCAGTCCCCCTCCCAGTCTCAGCTCCTCTGTGCTCCACAGGCTGATCTCAAGCACAGGTCCCTCAGAGGATAGAAGGTCTCGGCTCCAGACCTGTGCCACAGGAGCAGACAGGGCAAGCTGGGTCGTCCCACACCATCATTCCTAGCCATGCACTCCTGTGAGCCTCTGCTTTTACCCATGAGCTCAGGGTGATCACCACCAAGTGCCTTCCAGGGTTGAGAGAGGATTCACCCAAAACATGTAGGACACAGGCTCTTTGAAAGCATCTAAAATAGTTACTGGCATTATTTTCTGGGAAGAGAGCTGGCTGTGTAGATCCTCTGATCAGTCCTGATGCTCCCGGTGACGTGCCGATGCTCTACAGAACCTCAGCTGGACTCAGACAGGAAGAAACAACCCTGAACACCAGCTGCGCACACACCACGAGCTGTACGCCTTGTCGGAGAGAGCAGGGCAATCCAGGACCCACTCTGATCTTCCCTAGAACTTAACAGTAATATGTATTTACTTAAGACATTTAAAAGCACTTACTGTCCCATGAGTTTCACCAAATTCACCCACTTAATGATGTAGTGAGGAAAAGACGGTCCCACTGCGTATGTGGGGAAAGACAGGCAGAAGAGGTTGAGTGACTTGCTCCAAAAGAGTCAGCGGACAGATAGCTCATGATGGAGTGGGATGCAAGCCCAGGCTCCAGAATCCACATGCCTGTCCTATAAGTTATACTATCTCCAGGTGAATAAAGGAACACCAGAGCCAATACAGGCCCTGAACACCATCTACTCCAACCCCCTCGTTTTCTACATAAGGAAACTGTTGTTCAGCCACTCAGTCATTTCTGACTCTTTGTGACCCCATGGACTGCAGCACACCAGGCTTCCCTGTTTTTCACTATCTCCCGGAGTTTGCTCAAACTCATGTCCATTGAGTCAGTGGTGCCATCCAATCATCTCATCCTCTGTCGCCCCCTTCTCTTCTTGCTGTCAATCTTTCCTATCAGGTGGCCGAAGTTTTGGAGCTTCAGCTTCAGCGTCAGTCCTTCTGATGAATATTCAGGGTTGATTAAGGATTGACTGGTTGATCTCCTTGCAGTCCAAGGGACTCTCAAGAGTCTTCTCCAGCATCACAGTTCAAAAGCATCAATTCCTTGGCGTTCAGCCTTCTTTATAGTCCAACTCCATCAGGAAGCTTGTACAGATCTCTTATCCTCATCTATCAGAGGGCAGGCAGAATGAAAACCACAATCACAGAAAACTAACCAAAATGATCACAAGATTCCAGCTTTGTGTAACTTAAAGAAACTATGAGCCATGCTGTATAGGGCCACCCAAGATGGAAGAGTTATGATGGAGAGTTCTGACAAAACATGGTTCACTGGAGAAGGGAATGGTAAACCACTTCAGCATTATGAAAAAGAAACTGCAGGCTTGTCAGAGAAGATAGTCCCAGAGCACTCAGTGTGCAGGTCTGAGCTGGACAGAAACCCAGGCTCCCTGACTGCCCCCAAGGCAGTGCTCCCCTCCCGCCTCACCCTGAGGCCCATCTGCTGTTCTGAGATCAGTGAGTGGGCTGGGAGGAGACAACCTCTCACAGTCCCCATTCATGAGGGCCCAGGCCAGGGGACTGAGCAGTCTCAGTGCTGAGGAAAAATCAGACTGACAGGTCAGCTCTGGAAAATCAAGCTGAGACCAGTGCTTTCTGGAGAAACACCAAAACCATCATTCGCTCTGGCCAACAGAGCAGTTTCTTTCAGGTTATTTCTGTCCAGAGGAGTCAAGGGCGTGGGGAGAAAGGGGCGAGGTGGCTAAAGCATATTTCTTTTAAAGCATCTAATACAAAAGGACAGAGGAAGGAGCACTCCCCAAGGCCTATCCTGTTGGCCCAGGGGAAGTGCCAGGCTGGGTCCTCCCACCAGTTGTGTGCACCCATTCCTGCCCCTCCCAACCTCCCCACCCCCAGCCCTCTCTGCAGCAGGACACCCTCAGCTCCTTCTGAGATGAGCTCTGATCCTTTCGACTGCTCCTCTGCCTTGCTGATGTGCACCTTCTTTGAGCCTCTATAATTATAAATAAATGATGTCTGGATTGATAAGAGGATCGGTTTTCTTTCCAACAACAACCCTGACCTCTCATTTCTGAAATTTTGTTGCCAACCAGCAAAACCCAAATTTCCTGTTGCACTGGGACTTTAGTGGGAAGAGTCCTCATCTGAGCAGGCAAGAGCACTAAATCTGGAATCCGGAAAGGAGGGTCCGGTCCTGGTCCTACCACTGATGTTCTGTGTCTTCAGGGAGGATCACTCAATTCTCCGAGCAGTCAGTAAAGGTAATCCCTGGCCACGTTCCTTACAGATTTGGGAAGAAGTGAATAAGTGTGAAAACACAGTGAACTATAAATGCCCAATGCAGATGTCAGTTACAAAGTTGCTCCACCTTGCAGCTGATCAGCTCTGTGACCTGGGCAAATGGTAGTAATTGCCTTGAGCTTCACTGTCCTTCTCCACAATAGACATAACCACACCTTCTCTTCTCCAGCATTGTTTTGGGGACAAAAAGCTCATATACACCTGAAGACATTTAAAAAAATAAAATGTCCCACCCTACTGATAGATAGTGATTATAAATGATGCTTATGGAGAATGTCTAATGAAACAAATAATTATGCTACAAGTGAAAAATTCAGGATACAAAATTGTGGATACAATCTATAAAGAAAAAACACATAGAAAGACTAGAAGGAACAGTGGCAAAATGCTAACAGTAGATGCCTCCAAACATGAGGATGCTTTACTTACTTCATGAACTTCTTTTTTTCTAAACGAGCATATACAATAATTAACAGGGTGTGGGGAGATTGGAATTTTTATTAAGGTTTTTAAAAAGTTGTTGAGAAGTCTTGTTCTCAGGTTGCTCAGACAGATGCAGCACTAACTGCCAGATCAGATCTATGCCTAACACAGAATCTGCTGGGCACAGTGTGTTAGGAAGGCAGAGGGAGAGGGGTGTGACCCCACAGAGAGAGGGAGGAGGGGAAGTGGTCAAACTGCCAGCCTAGCAGCCACAGGAGCACTGCCTGCCACGTCCATGAGCCACCACAGGACAGCAGAGATGGCAGGAAGCTCAGAGACCCCTAGTCACTCATCATCCTCGATCCCACTTTCCAGATCAACATCTGGGGCTAAGATGGGAAAAGTGACTTATCTAAGATATCAGGTCTCCCATCTCCTGCTTCTCCCTCCCTTCTGTGTCATCTCTGGGGACTGTGAACTGTCTGCCTTTCTGCTCTCCAGCTGCTACTCACCTTCCCAGTTTTCAGGTCAGCATATCTGCTAGGGAATCAGACTCACTAATATGAACTTGAGCACAAAATACTCAGGATGTGAATCTGGCTATCCTTGTCCAAAAAATAAGGCCATTGCAAACACAGCAGCTGAATAATAAAATCTATAAAATTCAGAGATCTTAGAGGTTGGCACAATATCTTCAGCCTGCAGACAAGAACACAGAGACCTTGAGTGACTTACACTAAGTTAATTTGTGGATGTGCCAAGTCACATACCTGGATCTTTTTATTCCTAGTTTCATCATCTTTCTCATTAGATTGTTCAGCTCCTCAAAAATGAATTAACAAATTAATGAATGGAACAAAAATTGATTATAAATGTTGTGATTTAATAGATAATTATCACAGACTGGAACTTCCAAAATACTGGGAACGTGTATAATAATCAAACAGCTTACATCTTTATATAAAAAGGTTGCCTACGAACCAATAAGAAAAAGATAACCCAACAGAAGAAAAGAAGAGATAAAGGATACAAAGAGGTAATTCATAGAAGAAGAAATTTAAATAGCTGACAAATATATGTCCTACTTTTATAAGACAAGTTTGACATAAAACATTCAATTCATTCAAAGGAGAATTGGATGGGGAAGGTTGAGGCATCTTGCTTTTTACATTATGTTATTTCTGCATTGTTTAAATTTATTATAACAAATATTTTGAAATTTTTAAAAACTGACCTTCTAAAATTTAAACATATAATCACACAATTTCAAAGATAAACATTTCTTTGTGTTTTGGAATTATATTGGCCAGTATTTGCCTTTGTCCATCTACAACCTTAACATGCTCTAACAACAAATAAATAACATATTCACACCACTGGCCAAAATTAATTCCAGGTATGTCAAAATATCCAAAGTGAAACACTACTTTAAGAGTAGGTAGCCACTTTCTTCTCCAGGGGATCTTCCCAACCCAGGGATTGAACCCAGGTCTCCTGCATTGCAGGAGGATTCTTTACCCTCTGAACCACCAGAGAAGCTAAAATATTACATGATAATACAAAATAATTTAATCTTGGGCTGAGAAAGGGCTTCCTAAACAAAACATAATACTGGAAAGCCATAAAGAACATAGCTGACAGATTTAACTACTTACAAATTTGTGCAAGACTTATAAATCAAGAAAAGAAATGAGAGGATGGGAGAAAATATTTGCAATATATATAACACACAAAATATGACTGTCTATACTTGAGGTGATAAACCTAAAATCAATTATAAAAGACCAAACAACCAATATAAATAAAAACAGGCAAAAATTATGAATAGGCAATTCAGCAAAAATAAATAAATTTAAATGGTTAATAATTTTTATGATGCTCCACTTCATATATAATTAGAATACACACCAAATATTCATGAAAAGTAGTTTAAAATTATAATTCGTATTATGGAATACTTTGAAGGCATTTTTTTTAATTAAGGCTAATCTGTATGTAAAATATGGGAAGATCTTCAAACATATTTCATAGAAAAATATGTTACAGAACAATACAAATATCATGCTTAAAAGCTTTACATCTGTTTTAACCATGGACAGAGGAACCTGGCAGGCTACAGTCCATGGGGTCACAAAGGGTCAGACACTACTTAGCAACCAGACAACAACAACATATACATATAAATGGATGGGCAAGATTCTGAAAGAACACACATTGAACTGTGAACAGTGGTGACCCTCAGGAAGGAAGCAGGAATGAAAGAGGTAACTTGGGAACCAAGAAGATGTTCACCATTTACTTTATTTACTAATGTATGTATAGTTTGAATCTTTTGCAAAACTGTTTTCCTCTATGACCTGTTTATTTTGGTGGTGGTGGTTTCGTCGCTAAGTCGTGTCTGACTCTTGCAACCCCATGGGCTGCAGCCTGCCAGGCTCCTCTGTCCATGGGATTCTCCAGGCAAGAATACTGAAGGGGTTGCCATTTCTTTCTCTGAAACGTGTTCCTGACCCTGGAATTGAACCCAGGTGTCTATATTGCAGGCAGTTTCTTTACCAACTGAGCTACTGGAGTAGCTCCTTCTCCAGGGGATCTTCCAGACCCAGGGATTGAACACACGCCTCTTTCATCTCCTGTACTGGAAGGCAGATTTTTACCACTGCATCACCTGGGAGGCCCCCCTGTTTATTTCAGAAAGCAATAAAATAGAACGATGGAAAGGTCTTCATGGCTGTGTTTTCTCCTGAACCAGACTATCAAGAATCGCCTCAATTTTAGGAATAATCTCCCAAGATGGAAATGAGACAACCAACTCATTAGGAATTTTCTTCTAAGTCCACCCTTAGCCTTCATGGTGCATGAACCTAGGCCTGTTTCCACTTGTTTAATCCTCAGAAACCACACGAAAGAGTGACCTCTCCAGACTTTCATACAGAAGTGTCCCACCTCCACCTCCTCCCACTTTTCACCCCTCCCCTCCCCCCAGGACAGGTTCCTGTCTCTGCATCTAACCAAGTCTCCCTGCCCCTGGAATCCTCCTGTAGGAAGGCCAGCTCCAGAGCCTTTGCTGGCAAAGGCAGACATTTCAAGAGAAGAAACTTTACAAAGTTTCAGGCCACCTCAAAGAGGTCTCCCAGAATCCTTGGTCATTTTCATTACCTTCACTGGAGGGATGAGAATTTTTCCTCTGCACTCTTAAAAGATGGCAGATTCAGAAAGCCATCCATTCATCATAGGGTATGAGCATGTACTTACATGCCAGATATCACACAGGAACTTTGGTTTCATTCAAGCCACACCACAGTCCCAAGGTGGGCACTACTGCTTGTCTACATCTTACCAATGAAAAAACCCAGATCTGAAAGGTGACATCACCAGAGATTAGTTCCAAGGTGTTAGGGACACAGTTTATAGTCAGGATTCGGACTCCAATCTGTGTGCCTCCAGGCTCAGGGAGGACTGCCATCTCCACTTGCCACATTGAAAAATATTTTTCTCTACAGTGAGGAAATCTTGGGGTACAGATTATATTCAACAAGAGAGGTCAGTGTCAGGCAAATAGATGAAAACCAGTGACAGAGTTCACCCAAAAGTATGCCCCCAAAGAGATCAAACCAGTCAGCCTTAAGGGAAATCAACCCTGAATACTCCTTGAAGGACTGATGCTGAAGCTGAAACTCCAGTATTTTGGTCATCTGACTCACTGGAGAAGTGAACAGCTGACTCATTGGAGAAGTCCCTGATGCTGGGAAAGATTGAGGGCAGAAGGATCAGAGGGCATCAGAGGATTAGATGGCTGGATGGCATCATCAATACAATGGACATGAACTTGGGCAAACTCTGGGAGATGGTGAGGGACAGAGAGGCCTGGCGTGCTGTTGTCCATGGAGTCACAAAGAGCTGGACATGACTAGGTGACTGAAAAACAACAATATGCCCCCTAATGAGCTCTGACTCTGGGGAACCCCATCAAGGAGACCAGCTTTCTCATTTAGCC
This sequence comes from Antilocapra americana, assembly GCA_007570785.1. Lineage (NCBI taxonomy): Eukaryota > Metazoa > Chordata > Mammalia > Artiodactyla > Antilocapridae > Antilocapra > Antilocapra americana. The sequence goes on along the minus strand of ML664070.1, from coordinate 4,705,682 downwards.
TTGGCCTGGGAAAGTGTAGCCCTTCCTCATTATGCCTCAAGTGCAGTTTTAGGGCTGGAACTGCTCTCCGAATGACCTCTGGAATCTCAAATTCCATGGTGCCATCTCACCTCTCCAGACCCACAGGCATCCCCCTACATGCCTCTGTCTTCACTGCTTTCAACTTTCGAGCAAATCCTCACGGCCACTTCTTGCAACCTCAATCCATTTATCAAGTAGTCTGAGCTAATCTCCCTACTCTCCATCCGTGCCCCTGGGACTACTCCCAGGACCCACACAATGAGCAGCCCTCCCCCACATCCTGGCCGCCCCCCCTCATCTCTGCTAAGCCTGTCACATAATTCTAACTCGGTGCTCACATCATACCAGCCAGGGGGGCCTCAGCAGGGACTGATATCCTTGAGTTAACTCCTCCCTAGTTATCTTCACTACCAAACACATTTCTTGTTTCCCCTGCCTCAGAGCAGGCACACCTCAGGTGAAGCCCACTGCCCAGAGAACGAGCACTCTTTATACCAGAGTGGGAGAAACTGTGTCTCCAATCACTGACCCATCCACAGTGGGTGTTGACTTATCCTGGAGACTTAATAGGATACTTCTCTATCCTCCCTCTTCCTCTGCACACCTCTCAGCACACATACAAGGCACCCGCCAGCCACACAGACACATCTGTTTAGGCAGAAGCATTGTGCTTTAGCACAACGGAAGCCAGAGCTTCCGTGGAGCTTCCCCTTCCCCCAAATGCAGGCACCAGAGATGCAGCCCTTGGCTGCCTGCCCAGGAAGCTTCCCATCCCCTCCAGCCCCTGCTCTTGGGTCCTCCTGACAAGCTGATGGTAGCCACAGGCCACCCCACATCCCCCTCCCCAGCCTAGAGGATCCCATCCAAAGCAGACAGGGCTTTTTAACGAACAATTAGCTTGAATTTTTCATTAGCTGCAGCTTCCTTTGAAGTTCCTGCCTCTATGCCTTTCACATCACCAAGCTATGTATAGCTGGGGAGGCCTAGGCCATCACAGAGGAGAGCCCAGTAGAAGTGTGGGTTAAGGTTCCCATGGACCCACCTCTGAAGCAGACCCCTAAATGAAGATGATTATCAATTCAATCCATTTCCTTCAGACAGCCCATGTGTGGCCTACTTCAGACAGGGGTTTCCAAGTGCATCAGCAAAGCCCACTTGTTGTAAGGAATGTTACTCTTCCCTGCTGCTGAGGATAACCATGGTAAGGGCAACGAATGTGGTAAAAGGGATAAAGAGAGGTAGATGCCTTCTGTCTGTACACCATTTCACTGTTAGCAGAGATCTTACCCATTCAGACTCTCATCTCAGCCCCTTAGCAACCCTGTGAGGTCACTATGATCATGACTAACAGCTCTGCTTACAGAAGAGGACACTGGGCTTCAGGGTTGTGACTTCATCCAGGGACACAAAACAAGGGAATGGCTGAAGTAGGCCTGAGGATGTTTCCGATGATGAATTCAGGCTGGATATTTCAGAATGAGGAAGCCCCAGGCCAGGAAACTCTGTCTAGATGAGTGGATGGATAGATTTTCAAGTTTTGCTACTCACACCAGTTTTTTGGAGATGTTTTCAAGAAAATGAAAGAAGGGAGAAAAAAATACCTTTTTTAGTTCTAATTACATATGCAGACAGTGAGGGAGGAGCCCACACACATCCACTCTGGGAAGTCCGCAAACTGGACTTAAATCTCGCCTCCACCGGCACTACCAAGGACGCCTACCTAACGTCGGGAAGACAGAGCTTTTCCAGGGGAGTGCCTGTGCTTGTAAGGCTAGCAGGAAGGCAGGCGCCCTGAGAAAAGGAAGGAAGGCCTCTCCAGTTCCAAGAAGAAACCTGAGGGAAGATCCCACCCCACTGCTCCCCACAACCTGAAGAGGGGGCCACCCACCCATCAGATCTGCCTCAGGTGCTGATTTGGTTCCAAGTTACCTCCAAGCCCAGGCTAGAAGCAGAGGAGGAGCTGGTTGTTTTAGATGGATCTGGTTGCTTTGTGGCACGTAGTGGATGGTCAATAAACTATTGTTGGTAAATGGAATGGGATGGGATGGAATGGGATGGGATGGGATGGGATGGGATGGGTGGGATGGGATGGGATGGGATGGGTGGGATGGGATGGGATGGGATGGGATGGGTGGGATGGGATGGGATGACATGGGTGGGATGGGATGGGATGGGATGGGTGGGATGGGATAGGATGGGATGGGAAAAGGGCAGAGAGCAGGTCACAGTATATCCCCCACCCCAGCTCCCAACCTTATGTCCACCTCCTCAACCTCCTTCCCACGGTAAGAACCGTGGTCTCCCGCTGCCCCCTCCTCTGTTTCCGTGGCCTTGGACTTACCTCTAGTACTCTCCATAAGTCTTCCCCTCTCTGCCCCAGGGTTTCCATGCCATCGTGGACACCAATGGGACCTTGTTCAGCACGCATGCCTATGGAGTCCATAGGCTCAGGATACCAATGCCCTTAGAGGCAACACTCAGCCAACGGGACAGAAGAGGCAGTGGATAAATGCGCACCGTCAGGCAGACGTTGTGAGACACATCTTACGTTCTCCCTGGACGGTCTCGGTGAGGCCCAGCCCCATTTTCCTGCAGTAGTGCCCTTTACCTTGGATTTTCCTCCTTCCTTCACTTTCCCCCAGGTCTCCCAGATATACTACCTACCATGAGACTCCTCAGAGAGCTCTTAGGACCACTGGCCCTCTGCTATTTCCTTGGTTCCTGTCCACAGAACAGGTAGCCTGTTTTTGTCTCTCCATGAGAGAAACCCTGCTGTGTGCTGTCCCCAGATGGCAGATTAACAATGCAGTTAGCCTGACCAGAGTCCAGTCCCATGCACGAACTGGGCTGTGTGCTTTCTAAACCTTATCTCCAAGCCTCACAACTATTCTCTGGGGCAGGTGTTACTTTTCCCATTTTATAGATCCACACATCAAGGTTCAGAATATGATACAAGTCACAACTAGAGACAAGCAATTGGCAGAGCTGGAAATTGGCCCCAGGACAGTGGAGTGACCCTCAGGACCAATCTGGAGGCAGATGGAGCCATGAGATTGGTCCCCTATCACCCCTAGCAGAGGGACACTAGAGCAAGCTAGAAGGTGGGAGAGAGCATGAGATGTGGCCACAGTGAGGCCGGACTGATCTAGAGCAGAGAGAGGAGGCTGAGGGGCTGAGAAGGGGGATCTAAGTTCTGGTGTAGCGGCTCTGCCTGTTGGGAAAAGTGGATTCCTTCCTGAGGGACACCTGGAGCCTGGGGAGGTCCTAAAACAAGGGACTGGCAGGGTCAGATTTCTGTTTCCGAGTCTCAGGCTGGGCGGGGTCACAGAGCGACTGGGTGTGGTCACAGGGCGGATGGGCGTGACCGGAACTGCTGGGCCTACGGTCCAGGAAGATGACCAAGGCCTGGAGCTGGACGAGGGACACACTGGGCACAGGGTGAGGAGGGGCTAAACCCCGAAAGATGTGGGAGGCCAGGGAGAAGGTGGAGTTGAAGACAGCCTCCAGGGCTGGACCCAGGGCGGCAGCACGCCCTGCCAGGCAGCCCTCCTTAGGCCCTGGCTGCAGCGGGGGTGTGGGACCATGGAGGGCATGCTCCAGCACCGCATGCCCACCGACCACCCCACGGTCAGTCTGCTCAGTATCTCTGGGCAGCCCCTCGGTCCCCGCGAAGCTTCAGGCCGGGCTCCTCTCCTACCCGGGGCGTGGTCAGGAGCCTCTGGGAAAGGGTGTGGCTTTCTCAAGCCCCGTCCTGGGAGTCTCTGCGGGGCCAGCTCTGCCCTCTGAAACCTGTGATGTATTTACAGGCAGCCAAGCAGGGGAAGTGAGTGGGAGTAGAACATGAATTATTGACAGCTCACTCTCATGCTGGCCCGGGCTGCTGGGCCGAGCAGAGACCCAGGGGAGCCCCAAGGCAATCTATGGGCATTAAGCAGAGCTCTTGAGGAAGCCAGAGGAAGAGGCTTCTGACTGTCGGGGGAACCCTAGGTGACCCGAGCAGTGTGGCCCCTATCCTGGCTCCCTGGGGTGCCCTGCATCAGGGAGGGAGTGGTGAGCGGATACTCAGTAAGGAGCCCAACAGCCCAGACCCAGCTTAACCAAGCCCAGCCAAGCCACCCCTTCTCCCTCACTGGCTGCCACCCAGACACCAGGGATGTGGCCTGCCGAGACTTCACCAAATCCCCTGCAAGCTGCCTGTCACTACAGAGGTCCACTGTCCCCCTCTGAGATGACTGTCACTGTGGTCCCGAGTCTTGTTGTTCAGTCACTAAGTCATGTCCGACTCTTTGAGGCTCCATGGATTACGGCAGGCCGGGCTCGTCTGTCCTCTGCTGTCTCCTGGAGTTTGTTCAAATTCATGTCCATTGAGTCGGGGATGCTATCTAACCATCGCATCCTCTGCTGCCCACTTCTCTTTTTGCCTTTGATCTTTCCCAGTATCAGTATCTTTTCCAATGGATTGGCTCTTTGAATCAGGTGGCCAACATACTGGAGCTTCAGCTTCAGTATCAGTCCTTCCAGTTGAATATTAAGGGTTGATTTCTTTTATGATTGATTGGTTTGATCTCTTTGCAATCCAAGGGACTCTCAAGAGTCTTCTCCAACACCACAGTGTGAAAATTTCCCAGTCCTGCGGGGCACCAAATCCAGCCTGTGGAGTGGCCCCGAAGGGCAGACCTCTTTTGCTCACACAGCATCTCTGCTGGGCTGCAGCACAACCTCTGCAGTACTTGCCGTAGGAAAAAGGCCTCTGGGTGACCACTCCCTACTCCAGCTCCTTGCCAAGGAAAGAGCTGGATCCCGCCACCAAGGAGCCAAGACTCAGCAGACATGGGTCTGGGTCACAGCACCACTGGCCAGCCACCGACCCAAGCTTCAGTTTTCCCATCTGAGAAATGGATATAAAAATAAACCCTGGCCTACCCTCTGGTGTTGGCAGGCATATCCCAGAAAGCACGTGAGGATGAATTCTGCAGACTGAGGTATCATTCTTACCAAGCCCAGTTCTCCCCTGAGTCTTGGCTGCAGTCTATGCCTCAACCTTCTCAGATGGTATAAACCTGACAGCCGAGGTGACAGGCCACCCAGCCGTGTGATCTAGCCTCAAGACCAGAGGCTTTTTATATTTTCACATTTGTCCTTCTAGGACATGTGGTGTCGGGAGAGGCAGCCTCCTGCCAGGCTCCCTCCCCATCTGCCTGCCTGCACGAGAGAGATGGCCCAGTCCTGAGGTGAGGGAAGAGACCAAGATGGGAAGGGGGTGGTATGTCTCTGGAACCCACAGTGAACAGGCAGCATCTGGGTCAGTGCCTTCTCTCCTCACTGAGCTGGGGCACTCACCCAGCTCCTGCGGGCCTCTGGTTTTGTTGTAGTCACGCGTTCCGGGAAACAAACTCACTCAGAAGGACAATGCAGATAGTGGAGTGCAGTTTATTATACCGTCGGACCCAAGGCAGAGTCTCCTCTTAGCCAAGGACCCCCACCGGCATTTGTGAGGATCTTTTATACCACATGTGTACATGTCCAAACCCATCACCCCAAATTCTTTGAGGTTTACATAAACAAAGGAAGGGTAAATACAATCACAATAATCTCATCATTCACATGTTATGTGTTCAAACAGTTAAGCAATTGGCCAATAATCAATAAGCCCAGGGTTACACTCCAAAAGGTACAGAAAAATTTATGGCCTGTCCAGGGACAAGGGTGATTAGTGTATGTTTTCTCTTAGGTGATGAGTAACCTGGATAAGATCTTCAAGGTGTCCCTGTCCGGAGGGGGTCTTGTCCTTTCATTGTCGTTTCCATAGGCACTAAGCACAGAGTTTAGAGTCCATTGGAGAGGCAGCCGAGCTTGGTCAGCATGAACAGGCCTAAGATGGAGTCCAGGCCCTATGAATTTCCCTCTTCGGTTTCTGCTGGTAGGCTCTGGAGGCCTTGAGCGTTGTGGACAGGGAAGGACCCCGCCCCCCATGTACTTCCCAGAAGCCCACCCCTTCCAGCCTTGTGGTCCAACCACCCGCTGCCGAGGAAGCCAGACCCATAGGCAGATGGTGTTTCTGCTTCTCACTTGCTTACCACCTCCCTCTCCACAGCTCATGGCACTCTGAGAACTTTCCAAGTTAGCAACCACAGCATCTTTCAGAGGAGACAGAGAAGAGGTCACTAGAGAGCTGGGTGTGTAGAAGGTGCGGGGTTGCAGAAAAACCATGCAGATCATTTGTATAAAATGTTACTAAAAAAATACATACAACCTGAAAGTAAAGAGTTATTTCATTTGGTGGGAATGTTTAGGACTCAGCCCAGGAGACAGCATCTCTGTAGCTCTGAGAAAACTGCTTCAAGGAGGCAGGAGGGAAGTTAGGCTGTATACAAGTTTGGAACAAGGGGAGCCCACAGTCTGAACAGCAAACATCAGGTATCAAGTAAAAGAATTTAGCATTCTTTGTATGGGAAGATGCAAGCCTCTGGGGTCACTGAATTCATTCCTTTTATATGCACCTCAGGGGCTTCCCTAGTGGCTCAGATGGTAAAGCATCCACCTGCAATACCAGGGAGATCCCCTAGAGAAGGAAATGGCAACCCACTCCAGTATTCTTGCCTGGAAGATTCGATGGGTGGAGGAACTTGGTGGGCTACCAGCTATCTCTGGCCAATCCTGTTTCCTGTTCACCTTAAGGAGTGGCAGATGGCTATTTCTTGCATTCCCCTAGCTCCTCAGCAATCACTATGGAGGGTGGGGAGCGACAGCATGCACTGTATAACAGTTTGGGGAGTCCTCATTTATATTTAGAGGCCAGATACTGCTGATGGTGTGACATTTCTTGTTTATTGATATGGCAGGAGATATTTTCATTTCACAGACTAGACACAGTATTTCTCACAGAGGACCCTACTGGCTTTTGGACTGAGATCATCCTTGGTTGTGTAGGATCATCCTTCATTGCAGGATACTTGGCCTCCCTGACCCTTCCTTATGCAGCACCTATCCTCAAGGTTCTTTTACACTCAACCCCCAAGTACATTTCCAATGGTCTCTAAGGATGAAGCTCTGCCCCATTAAGAACCAGAGGCTCACCAGAGCAGAGACCTGGTCACTCTCTTCCCTTTCTGACTCCCTCTGCACAGAGCACCTAGTACTCATGTCAGCCTGCAAGGTGCACACAGAACACGCTCCTACCTGCTGACTTGATGCCCCCTCCAGGTGACTGTTGGACAGACGATTTCTGTATGCTAGACTGACTGTCCAGCTAATTGGATGGGCAACCGGACTGACCAAGTGCCTGCTTATCTAATCGATAGGAGACACAGTCTTTTGGGAGCAAGTATTCCTTGAAACTGAGCACAGATCTGCATCAGCCCACACTCTCTGGGGTCACAGACCCTCCATCATCTCGTGGTGGGGGGGGGAGCTTCTTGCTTGCCTCAATTCTCTTCCTTTGGGAATCTCTGCCACCACCCTTGAGGGACAAAGGCCATTGGCCCTGACTCTAAGATCCCAGACCTCCTCCATTAAGCCCACACTCCAAGAGCCCATCTCTACCCCTGACTCAGCAACCGGAAGCTCCTCGATTCTGCCTACCTTTAGACTGATCTCAGGGATGTGTCAGAATGAGTCATGCCCCCCACACACACACAGTGCCTTCCCTGCAGGTATAAACACACAGAAGTAACTCTTTCCCACACCTTACCAGAGCAAAATGAGACCCCCCCCCATCCTGATTCAAATCTGGCTGACTTGGCCTGTGTGACGTCAAAAGCCTTCTCCTACCCATCTTCCCTCCCCCTGGACTCTTCAAACCCTGGCCTTCCTCCACACAGGGTAACATCTATCTATCCTTCTATCCATCCAGTCATGCACCTATCAGTAGCTCTTCACCATCTATCCATTTACCCATCTATCTGCCCAGCCCACACTCCATCCATCCATGTACTAAGTTATTTTTTCAAAATTCAGAGCTTATTCAGTAGGTTAATAATGAAGCCATACCTGGCTAGTGTCCATTAACTCTTACTCAACTAGTCCCCTTATTAAAAGACTTCAAAGTCGACTTTCTCAAATTGTATCCCCTGGAGCCTACTTTTTGCACTCATCCCACATGTGTTTATTAAGCACCTATTCTGTGCCAGACACTGTACTAGCTGCTGTGGATACAATGATAAAGAATGTGGTGCCTGCTTACCCAAGGCTCGTTTGTTGCTGAGAACAAACCACTGAAACAAAAAGTTGGTCCATTTGAGAACAGTGATGAGCACAGCATGCCAATGGAGAATCAGGTGACAGCAATGGTAGCATCTCCACAGGCTCACCACATCTGGCACCGCTCTGAGCCCAGTGCTTACATTAGCTAACCTGGTCAGAAGGGGGAGACCTATTCCAGGGGGAGGGGGGTCCTGACAAAGGGGATAGTCTGTGCAAAGGCAAGGGCACAGTGACTGAAGCCCAGGAGACAAATGAAGGAGTGGCAAAAGGAGACTGAGAAGGAGGTAGTGTCACAGTCATGTGCTGTGTTGGGACCCAGGGTTTCAGCAACTGTGCAAGACAGAGAGCCCCAGCCTTACTGAGCTTATAGTCTAGTTTTAGAGCAGTGACAGGATTAGAGCACATCAGAATCTACTGAGGACAGTTTGCAGAAGCCTCTGGATGATTCTGAAGTGTATCCTTCACCCAGGGTAAAGATTATTGTATCCAATAGTCTCAAAATTCACTTCTAACTTTAACATTCTATAGAAGGGGCAGTTAGAAAAAGGAACCAAATCAACCTGCCTCAAATGATTCTGAGGTGCTAACCTTGGTCTTGGAGCCCAGTCAGGGGCATTAGATGCTGTGGGGTCCCTTCCTGCCCCTATCACGATGGGGCAGACCTCCAGACATCACCAGACCTCCCCTGCATGATACAGGCACTCATTCCCACAGTGGCTGACAGCTCAGAGCTGAGTACCTCTCCAGCACTGTCCTCTGAGGAAGGGACCTGCCTCCCCTAAGCTCATACCCCAGGGCAGCCTGCATCCAGTGACTGATGGAGGGACATAAAGATTCTGGCTCCCCCGTCTCAAACAGGAGTCTCTTGGAAAGGTCCAGAGCTCCCCATGAGATCAGCTGAGATCTCTCTACAAATGATTAAAGTTCAGCCTCCCCCTCAGCCCAGTGCCTCCAAAGTGCTGATACCAAGTGCCCTTCCCAATAATCCTCCTGCATGCAAAGTTCTGTCTCAGAAATCTTTTCCCCTTGGAAAACTCACCTAAGACAACGGGCCATATCGAGTTGGGAGGCAGCTGCCTTGACAAGACTACCCAGTCATCCACCCTCCCATCTAAACTCCTGTTCTGACTTGACAGTCCCACCAAGGAGACTTGCTCTCCATTCCTTTAACATCATTCATTCTGGCAGTATCTGTATATTCCAGGAAAGTGAGATTGTTAGCCACTCAGTTGTGTCCAGTTCTTTGTGACCTCATGGACTGTAGCCCACCAGGGTCCTCTGTCCATGGATTTCTCCAGGGAAGAATACTGGAGCCATTACCAAATCTCTCCTACCTCAAAATGATTTTAAATGTGGTTATCTTGGCCTGGAGCTCCATCACCATCACCCACTATCCTTTGCTCTGTACTCTGTTCCTTAAAACAAACAAGCAATCAAACAAACAAACTGTTTCCTCTTCCAGGAAGCCTCCCTTGACTTCTCCCCCAAGTTTGATGAATTTAGAATCCTGGAGCACTTGAACTTCCAGCTGTTGTTAGTTTGGAAATATTTGTGTGTTTATAGACGGATATTTAAAACCATGTTTTGGGGTTTCTTTAAAGTCTATATTTGTGCATTCTCTGCCCTCAGGAATGTGTGTTCTGTTTCTCCAGTAAAAGAGGGGGTGGAGTTCCCCCAAGATCAAGGAAGTCTTTCATCTGTGCCTCCCCTTGACTCTGCTTGGCAACCACTTGGCTATCTAGAGAAGTGACCAGTGTCTGATGACGACCTAATAACTCAACAGGAAATGGAAGTAGGAGCACAACCTACTTTTAGCCCTTTTTCCCATCAAAGACCTGAGTGTAGTCTCTCCAGAATCTCTGGGGGCAGGCAGGACAGCCATCATCATGTCCATTGATAAATGAAGATCCTGAGATCAGAGAGGTGAGATGACTTGCCCAAGGGCACCCAGTCCTCAAGCAGCAGTCTTCTAGGCCAGACCCCAGGCCGCTCTCCTCCCAGCCCAGGACTCCTCCTGCCACACTTAGCAGGGAGGAGGCAGCCCAGTGCTGGTGAGACTGGAAATATCCTGGGAGCTTAGGAATCCGGTCTGCAGTGGGGCAGTGTGCTTCTGGTGGGCGGGGGGCCCACATCCACCCGGGGGCTGGGAGATGCTGTCAGATGCTTGCTGGGGCACCCCAACTGCTACCCCTCTCCCAAAAGGCCTTGTGCAAAGAACCCTTTCAGGAGACCCAGGCACCAAGGAGACCTGGGGAGCCACAGCTGAGGGAAGAACCTGAAGAGTCATTCAGGACATGGTCAGAGACTGAACCCATCTGCAGGACACAAGGATGTACCAAACACACAGGACTTCACTGCACAACTCAGCAAAGGCTCCAGTCTCCCCTGACTTCTCCCAGACCCTGAGGAGTACACAGAGGGGCACTGAGGGTTCACAAGGGTCACAACATCATTGGAAGCAAGACTCCTGAACCTCACTGAGCTGTAAAGAGGGGTAAGAGAATGCTCTATCAGGACATTCTCTGGTAGGCCTGCGAGTGGGTGGGCATCAGCACTGGCTTGTGGAGGAACCCTGAGAGCTCATGGCCCCAATCCTGCTGCGGTGAGGACCAAAGACAGCTCTATGTCCAGCCTTGAGCTTGAGGAAAGGAGGGGCAGAAGCAGGGCTTAATAATAATAATCGTAAACCCTTAGATAAGTTCTGAGCCCATGCCAGACTCTGCCTTAACATTTTACATAGAAAGGTAACTCAGTGAGCCTCACAGTAGCTCTAGGGGGCAGCTATTATTATCATCCTTGCACCAGATGGAGGGTGGTGGGATCAGTTGTCTAAGATGACCAGCTGGAAGTGGTAAAGAGTCTGCTGGTTTAGCCACCGTGTGATATCACCTCTTCTAGTGTTCTGGGGTGTTTTTGCCCTGAACATCAGTTTCTAGACCACAGAATTGACCAGAAAGGGACACTTCCCCTATGCAGCCCCCTTCACCAGCCACGCACACAAATGCTTTGGGATGTGATCCAACGCTAGTGCCCCGGCCAGAGGCCAAGGCAGCAGAAGCCCCTCGCTGGAGACCTCTGGCCAGCGGGACCAGCAGGCTGCAGCGGAGCCGAGGACCACAGAGCCGGCAGCGGTCCCCTGAGAAACCACCTCTCAGTCCCCCGGCTCCATCCACTCCCGCAGCGGCCAGGCCCACAGCGCCGGGCCTCCCTTTAGTTAAAGGAGGAGAATCAGACCTTCTCCAGCCGCCTAGCCTGCGGACTGGGCCTCTGGGAGTCACCTGGACGAAGATGCGCGGGCGAAACCCCATCGGTTCCGGTTTCCTCGCCGCGTCGGCGCGCCGCATCCGTACCCAGGCAGCGCCTTCTGCTGGTCTGGCCGGCTCTGTGCGGCTGGGAAGTTGCCTCGGGGCTGGGACAGCCCGGAAGTCTGCCCGTTCTCCCCTTGGGCTTTCCCAGGAGGACACAGACGCCCGCTGGGCAGCCACCTCAGCCTGACCTGCCAGTCCGGTAAAACGCGAGCCTTAGTTTATCTGTAAAGGGCGGCTGAGAAGAAAAGCCAGTGAGGGGACCAAGATGGCACAGGCTTCCCAGCAGAGCAGCTCCAGTTCTGCTTGCCCTGAACTGATGGAAGCCTCTTTTGACCTCTTTGAATGTGGAGAGGTTAAGGTTCAGGCCAACAGGAGGGGGTCATCATTCCATGCTCCCCAACCCCAGCCCGGCACAGATGAAGAGGTGTCCTACCCTGCTGGAATAGTGACCCTAGTACTCCGGGCTTTAGCCCTGCTGCTCCTCCCCAGCTCCCTTCCCTTAACCATAAGGGTGCGCAAAAGACGGGCGCTCTGAGGAAGTTCATCCCCAGGCAGAAGTCAACCAACTCTCCATGGTCAAATCAGTACCTTCTCTGGGCTTCACTATTACATTGTATTTCCCAGATACTAGGACTTCCCTGGTGGCTCAGACGGTAAAGCGTCTGTCTACGGTGCGGGAGACCTGGGTTCGATCCCTGGGTCGGGAAGATCCCCCAGAGAAGGAAATGGCAACTCCAGTGCTATTGCCTGGAAAATCCTATAGGTGGGGGAAGCTGGTAGGCTACAGTCCATGGGATCACAAAGAGTGGGATATGACTGAGCAACTTCACTTCACTTCACTTCCCAGATACTAGACTATCAGCATCCATAACACCTAGCGACCACTGTAATAGTCTGGATTTCTAGACCCCCACTTCCTGGAATTCCGATCTGTGAGATCACTGTGGAGTCTGAGAATTTGTATTTAAACACCCTCTTCAGTTTACTTGGCTGTCCAACAGGATTTAATAACCACTGCTTTAGGTGTTCATCAGGTCTTCCGGTGCTGTTAGTGGTAAAGAACCCACCTGCCAATGCAGGAGACATAAGAGACGCTGGTTCAATCCCTGGTTGGGAAGATCCCCTGGAGAAGGAAATGGCAACCCATTCCAGTATTCTTGCCTGGAGAACTCCATGGACCAAGGAGCTGGTGGGCTGCAGTCCATACGGTGGCAAAGAGTCCCCAGATAAGACTGAAGCGACTTAGCATGCATGCGTGCAGCCCCAAGATTCAATGACCTTAGACAAGCTGACAACAAAGGCCTCGAGTGATCCCTGAGCCTTGGTCTCCAGCCTGGAGCAGCCTACCTTCCTCTCAGAAGATGGCTCCAAGGGGTTTTTCCTTGTCTTCGTTCCTCCTTGGAAGAATCTTGGGAATTGGCTCATGGTTACCAGATACTTTGGGTTAACTTCTTAAAAAGCACACTCTTGACTTCTTAGTAAGAGATCCCCAGTTTTGTTAAACGGTCCCTTAATCAGAGACAGGGATAGTAATCTTGATTCTTCTCAACCAGTTCTGATCATCTCATTTTCTTGGCAAGTATTTCTTCAAGTAGCATCATATGAAGCAGTGTTGGGCAAGTAACATGAAGGGAAGTATGAGGGAGGGTAGTTAGGGAGGGGTTGAGAAAGGTTACTTAAAAAGAGATAGAGAAACAGACACCCCCTCTTCTTTCCTGGATAGAGTCACAACTAGATGTGATGTCCGGAACTTCAGCAGCCATTTTTCAACTGTGAGAGAATGTTTGCAGGGAACACCCCTCAGCCTGGAATTCTCTTTTTCACCTGACTCATTCTCCAACCTGACTCATTCTCCAACTTGACCCTTCCTTGCCCTTCAACCCTTCTCTCAAACACTTCCCCAAGAAAAGAACCCTCACACTAGCCTGGTAATTTCCTATTCTCCTTGTTCACCCTTCTCAGGCCTCCTAAATTTTGCTTTTGAAATACTGTTCACAGTTTGAAACTATTCATCTATAAGGTTATTTGGTCAAACATATCCCCCTGACTAGACTATAAACTGTAACTCCAGCACCTCATACGATGCCCCATAAATCAGATGTTTCGTACACCATTGTCAAATGAATGAATAAACAAACTCTCACTTTCCCAAGGAAGGATCATGCTCATTTTTAAAATCTACTCCCAGAACTTTAGGTAAGTACTCTCTCCTTCCTAACAACTCTCTCCTGTGAAATCAGAGAATGCTGATGCTAGATGAGACCCGGAGGTTTTTTTGTTTTTGTTTTTGTTTTTCAGATAAGCAGACCAAGGCCTTGGGCATTCACTCTGTTGTCAACAGTTCCTAAATGTCCTCTCTCTGCCCGCTGCTGTGCTGGGTGTTGAGGACCCAGAGTTAACTCAGGCAGGGTCCCTGCCCTTTCAGAGCTCCGCCTGGTAGATTTTCCCAATGTTTTCTTCCCTTCTGCTCTCCCCTGACCCAGTTCTCCATCTGTCCTGTGAGGCACTAAAGCCAAGGAAAGTGAGACAGCAAGACACGTGGGGCCCCAATCCCTCCTGGGGGTGACCTAGGGACTTCTGGAAGCTCTCGTCTAGAAGGACAGAGAGGTGTCCAGTCAGTGTTGACCAGAGGCTGAAGTGGAGGTCTTCTGGCCAGTTCTGCCTGCACACCAGCCAAAGAAAGAAGCCATCTGGGAGTGTCCAGGGTACAATGAATAGCTCGTAGCTACCTCAGGTTCCACAGAGTGACTTTCTCCCTCAGAAGCAGGGGTTTCTGGGCAATAGCAGGGGAAGAATTCAGGCTCCATCTCAGAAGCAGAGAGAAGTCCCATGGAAGACTCCTCTGTTTCCACCTCTGGTGCTCCTTCATTCCACTCTAAGAGGAGGCCAGCCTCACTGGCAGGGAGAGCTCCTGCACCCCTGAGGCCTGACTCAGGACTGACAAGGAGACTGGGGACAGGGGTCAGCTCTGGCTCTGGGCAGGGGTGAGGAGACATGCTGAGGTTGGAAAGTTGTCACAACAGGGCACAGGGAGAGAACTAAGATGTGTGGCTGAGAGGGCTCTGCAGGAGAGATGAGATGCATCTCATCTCATCTGAGAGAAATGACTAGCATCTCTCAGCAATGGACTTTCCAGCTGGACACAATTACCCACACTGGGCACCACAGTCCAAGCTTCTGAGTCCTCCAGAGCTTTGCTCTGCCTTACTCTCTCCCCTCAGATGAGGGGCCCTGTGGAAGATGCCCCATCACCAAAGAATCCCCCTACAGAGGAGGGTTGGAACCAGAAGGAGCATGACCCTGGGGTGAAAGGGTTCCTTTCCTGGAGACCTCAGGTGGTTCATCTTGGCGAGGTGGCAGGAGTAGGAGCACTCTGGGGAGAGAAGAAAATGGGAGAGGAATTCATTCAAGGAAAGAGCTGCTCTGTAATTCCTTAAAGACATTCTCTATTTGCTTTCCTCCTCCTTCCCCCATCTCCCTCCACCTCTTCCCGCCCCCTCCTCCCTCCTCCTCCCTCCCTCCTCCTTATCCCTCCCCTCTCCTCCTTCCCCCCTCCTCCTTGTCCCTCCACATCTCCCCTCTTCTCCTCTATCTCTCCTTTCCCTTCTCCCTTTCTTCTCATTTTCTCTCTCTCTGTCCCTTGCTCACTCATTCTACCCCCTCTCTCTTACTCTCCCTTTCTCTCTCTTCCATCTTTCCCTCCCAGTACTGACAGTTTTTATACGATTAAAGTAGGACAAGAATGTTTTCCAAGGCTTTAAAATATCCTTGTTAAGGAAATTCACTGGGAGGAAGGAACTCTGCTTAATTTCTTGGAAAATACAAAGCATATGGTGAGAACTGCTGTTGTTTCCTCTGTCTTCCAGATCACCTCCCGAGGAGATCATGTCTTAGGCTCACCTGTCAGGCACACCAGGCAAGTGGGGCCTGGATGATGATGGCAAGATCCAAATTTGCCACCTCCCATATGGCTCCTGTCCTGAGTCTTGCTTGACAGGCGAATTTAGGGACCAGAAAGACACCTTTGAACATCTTCTTGCTAGAAAGAGAAAGCAATGGCTCTTCCCACCTCCCTCAGGGGGTCCTTCTTCCCATACCCCAAGCCAGAGATTCAGTTAACTCACATGGGCTCCGCCACACCCCAGAATAATCATTGCAAAGATTCACTGTGTAGACAGAAGCCAGCTGGGGAGTGGAGGTGGGGAATGAAGGGGAGGAAACACACCTAAAGATAAAGAAGCCTCCGTATCCTTGAATTCTTTGCTGTCTGAGCCATCAGGGAAGCCTTTAAAGTACCTGCCTGCCAGTGCAGGAGACTGTGAGAGATGTGGGTGTGATCCCTGGGTTGGGAAGATCCCCTGGAAAAGAGCAGCCAACCCACTCCAGTATTCTTGCTGGAGAAATCCCATGGACATAGAAGCCTGGCGGGTTACAGTTAATGGAGTTGCAAAGAGTCAAACATGACTGAACTTAGCACGCATGCACACATCTTTGAAAGACATGGAAAAGACCCAGAAAGGACTAATTTTGCCCATAAGAGTAAACAGAGTGGTTTCCAGTGGTGGTACTTAGATTTTCTGGATCTCCTTGGGGATCCAATGAAAACTATAAACCTGTCCCCCCCAAAATAGACATATACAGGACAACAAGATTTTCATATAATTTCAGTAAGTCCATTGAACCTAGGTTAATAATCCCTGTATTAGAGGACAGCATCACATTAGGCCCAGCCAAGAAGGGACCCTGCCTTGTGCCTCAAGCTTTAAAGGGCTTCATGTGGAGCATAATGTAGTCCTCCTGTACTGACACTCATATATATACTAAGAGATAATGGTTCCTTCCATCTTCCTGGTAGCCATGATTGCCTACAGCCTTCCTGTCTCCTTCCTCCTAGCCCTACAGGTATCACAGCCAAGTCCTAATGTTCCTGAGCTCTCTGCCACTCCTCCCCAATCCTCCAGTCCCTCCATCTCTCTGTCCCACACTAATCTACCTGTTCCCAATCTCCCCCTCGTACCTGGTGGCCTAGCTTCTAGACAACAGGAGGTGGCGTGAATGCTGAGCCCTCCTACGGGTGCCAGAACAGCAGCAGCAAGGCAAGGACTGTGTGAGAGGCAGAGCCATTCCCAGATGCTGCCTTATCCTTCTGCTCCATCTTCTTCTTGGTGAGTTCCTTCCCTCCCCAGGGCCTTCCAGGTTCTCTATAGCTTCTACTCTTTGTACTAAAATTTGCATCAACTAATATGTATTAAGGACTTCCCTGGTGGCTCAATAGTAAAGAACCTGCCTCCTAATGCAGGAGAGGTGGGTTCCATCCCTGGGCTGGGCAGATCCCCTGGAGATGGAAATGACAACCCACTCCAGTATTCTTGCCTGGAGTATCCCACGGACAGAGGAGCCTGGGGGGTTACAGCCAACAGGGTCTCAAAAGAGTCAGACATGACTTGGCAACTAAGCAACACCAATATGTATTAAGCACTTCCTATGTGCCAAATGGCCTGCACATGCATTATATCTTTCTCCTTTTACACTGAAGCTTATGAAATGGGTCTTCTTATGTCCACTCAATAGGTGAGAGAGGGCACAGGTTTGGGGAGGTTACACTCTTCCCACCAGGTTATCAATTGTAGTCAAATTCCTGTTCAGAGCTTCTTTCTTCCAGTCCACTCAGCTTCCTGCTACTTTTTATTAATTGCCAAAGACTGATAATGAATTTTCAGGCTACCACCTGCCAGATGGATAAAGCATTTCAGGGTCAGAAAGGCCTTGGAGTCCCACTGCAGAGCCAGCCTCCTTCCTCTCTCTGTAAGAACTTAGCATAACCGAGGGGAGTCCACACTGAAGCCTGCTGTCGGGGCTGTCCAAGTGAAGCAGACCCATGAGAGCTCATGTCGGGGTCCAGATAGAACTCTCCGATCTCACCGATCAGAATCCAGGGCATCCAGCTCAATCTGAATTTCAGATAAACAAAGCATCATTTTTTAGTAAGTATTGCATAAGGTATATTTAGTCCATACTATTCTAAAAAAAAAATCATTCACTGTTTACTGCACTGACACCAAACTTTTAATCTGGCCACCCTGGGCCCAGGCCCCTCAGATGTGGGCTTCAGCCAGGAAGTGGAGAGGAGGGGCAGCTATGGTTCCCTGTACCCCTACCTCCATAGTTGGACAAAAATGCTTGGAAAGGCCCATCCAGCCAGAGCTGCCCTCTTCGCCTGCCAGTTCCTTTGCCCTAGGTCACACTCTGCCCTCTCTCTCATCCTCTTCCTAGGCCCCCCATTCTCCCCCTCTACCTAAGAAGTTGCCCCAGGCCAGGGGGCTCTCCTGCTCTGGTGACCCCTGCACAGGTCTGTGATCTGAACATACAAGATAGCTCGGCTGCCTTTTCTGTGACCTGAGTTGGCAGGGGTAGGAGGGTGGCCAGATCCCCAGGCCAGCCCAGATGCCTTCCAGCCCTGGAAAATGCCTTTATGGCAGATTTGCTCACTGGGGCCACCATTCCTTTTTCCCAGGAAGCTGAGGGCTGTCCTTAGTGCAAAAGGACGTGAGTTAGCAAGCAGGCCAAGGGACCCCAACCTCCTTCCCACGTTCACATTCTTTCCAGCCTGGGGTCTGAATGGAGACATAGGACACTTCCTGCTTCTCAGAGGAAAATGTGCGCCATTAAAAGCAAGTGCTTTTATGTTTGTCTTCTTTGAATGCATCTTTAAATTAGAGGAGAGTCCAGGTAAGCATCACTCCAGCTCAAGCACCAGGTCAGCAGATGGGCTGAGGGAGTTAAGAAAGGATTACTGGAGGCATGGCACACCTAGTGAGAGACCAAGGGTAGCCAGAGCCCCTGGGGCTGGCGGCTGGAGGACAGGTCCCAAATATGTGGGTGCCAGCCTGCTTGAAGGCTGGTAGCTCCTGGGATGTAAATCAAAGCCAGCAGTTCGTCACTCTTGGGCTAGGGTAAGGATCACAGGTAATGCCGGGGAGGAATTCGGAGGATTCATACATTGCAGGTGGCTTCCCAGATGGCTCAGTGGTAAAGAATCCACCTGTCAGTGCAGCAGATATGGGTCAGGAAGATCTCCTGGAGAAGGAAATGGCAACCCATTCCAGTATTCTTGCCTGGAGAATCCCATGGAGAGAGGAGCCTGGTGTGCTACAGTCCATAGGGTCTCAAAGCATTGAACACAATTGAGTGACTAAACAACAACAATGTACATCATATATATGGTCATTTGAGGACAACCTCTGGCAGGGAATGTAAGGAAAGCAGGAGCAGTGATTCAGGTAATTCTCTAATCAGCATTGGTGTATAGTGGACAGGCTTCACTTCTTCCAGAATAGAAGCGGAAGTTACTGGGACCGCAAGACTCACCTCTCACCCTCCCGGCTTCTGCCCCTGGGCCTGTGCACCTAGGGGAGAACAGACAAGTTTCTCATTCCTTCCTTTGCCTGGCTCTCTGACTGCCCCTTCCACACTGCCACCCACCTCAGAGCAGCAGAACCAATGAGAGGACCCTCCTCCTGCCCCCTACACACTCAGCTTCAGAAAGACCTCGACATCCCCACCTGGCTCCAGCAGGGCTTCTGGGACCTGGAGTACAGAGTGAGACATCAAACGTCAGCTCTTCCAGGCCCTTCATTTTTTCATGGGCAAGTGGAAGCCTGGGTGTGTGTGTGTGCACGCGCGTGCGCGCGTGTGTGTGTGTGACTACACCAAGGTCACACTAGAGCCATAGACCACCCAAATCTTAACTGGTGCAAGTTCTTTCTGCTATGTTACCCTGATCTTCTCCTAATTTGGGGTAACCTTTTAGGAAATGTTACATTTCAGAGAAAAACACATTTAAGTCCAATTATCCCTACTCAATTCTCTTTCATAACTAATAAATGCAGACTAGAAATTGACAAATAAGAAGTTGCTTTTTAATGAAAAGATGTGTTTGATTTAAGGCAGATATTACAATAAGAAATATACCTGAAAAAGAACTGTAGTCTTATAACTTACTTATTATTTTCCAAAACAAAACATTTTGAGAGCCTTGGCTTTGGAGTTGGATGGATCTGGGTCCACAGCGTGGTTCTGCCACTTACCAGCTATGTGACCTGAGGCAGGGTAGTTAACTTCTCTGTGCCTCAGTTTTCCCACTCACAAAATGGGGATAAGAGCAGCATCTATCACATAGGCTTGTCGAGATGATTAAAGGAAAGCGTGGAAAGCGCTTAGCCCAGGCCTGGTACACTGTAAACCATAGTAATGAGCTGATATCTACTGAGATTTCTTCACACTGTCCCCAGCCAGTTTCAAGGCTAATAGGAGTCTCCTGCTAATTATTGTTATGAAACCAAGTGAAACAGAACAGTCACTGCCTGATTATAAGAATCCTCTTTCCTGGACTTCAAGCTGCTCAATCCAGAGAATGACTGCTCTGGACTGGATTGTGTACCTCCAAGTTCATGTTGAACTCCTAACCTTTATTGTGACTATGGTTGAAGACAGGACTTTAAAAAGTTAGTCAAGGTTAAATGAGGTCATAAGGAAGGGGTCCTAGGCTAAGGGGATTGGTAGCTTTATAAGAAGAGGATGAGAGAGGCTCTCTTTCTCTCTCCAGGTGCGTGCCCTGGGGGAAGGCCTCATGAGCACCTAGCAAGAAGGTGGCCATTGGCAAGCCACAGAGAGAACTCTCATCAGAAAGTGACTGAGCTGGCACCCTGATCTCAGACTTTTAGCCTCCAGAACCTTGAAAGAATCAATTTCTATTGCTTAAGCCACCCAATCTATGGTATTCTGTTATCACAGCCTGAATGAAGATAATGACCAACCTGTGCTGACTTGTTGGAGCATAATGGTTCCCAACCACAGGGACAGAAAATCATACACCACACCCTGGCGGTGGAGCCTCGTGGTGAAGCACAGACTGCCTGGATATAGGTATCAGCTCTGTCACTACCAGCTGTGTGATGTTGGGCCAGTTACTTAACCTCTCTGTGCTTCAGTTTCCTCATGTACAAAACAGGGGCTCATGATGTTGCTGTGGGAATTAAATGGGTTAATGAATACAGTGATCTCAGAGCAGGTCACTCAACAAATACTTACCCAATGCCTACTCTGTGTCAGAAACTGGGGGATCTAGCAGACAAAACAAAAATATTCCTGCCTTCATGGAGCAGAGGAAATGGCTGATAAGGCAATAAATGCAGGGGACTTTCTTGGCAGTCCAGTGGTTAAGACTTCACCTTCCAATGCAGGGAGTGTGGATTCAATCCCTGGTTGGGAAACTAAGATCTCACATGCTTCACGGCCAGAAAACCAAGAGCCCACAATAGAAGTAATATCATAACAAATTTTATAAAGACTTTAAAAATGGTTCACATCAAAAAAATCTTTAAAAAAAAAAAAGAGGAAAGATAAACGCAATAGTGCTAAGGAGATAAATAAGGAGAGGGTAGAGTTGGGATGGGGGCTACAGTTTTGGACAAGTAACCAGGGACGGCCTGATGGAAGTGACCATGCAAACACCTGGAGCACTGCAAATGAGGGGAAAGCAAGTGCAAAGGCCTTGAGGAGGGAGCATGTGATCATGTCTGAGGAAGAGCAAGGAGGCTGATCTGAAACAGAGTGAGCAAGAGAGAGCCCTGAAAAAGAGAAATAATGGGAGCTGGCTTCCCTGGTGGCTCAGCAGTAAAGAATCCTCCTGCAATGCAGGAGACCCAGGTTCAATACCTGGGTTGGGAAGATCCCCTGGAGGAGGGCATGGAGCCCTTTTCAATATTCTTACCTGGAGAATCCCATGGACAGAGGAGCCTGGTGGACTACAGTCCATAGGGTAGCCAAGAGTCAGATACAACTGAAGTGACTGAGCACACACAGAGTAGGTAAGGCTCTACAGCCATTGAAAGGACTTTGACCTGTATGCTGTCATGGAAGCCATTGGAGGGTTTTGAGAAGAGACATGCATTGTTTTTGTTCTCTTCTTTTTTGTAATATTTATTTATTCATTTGGCTGCACCAAGTCTTAGTTGCAGCACTTGGGATCTATGATCTTAGTTGCAGCATGTGTGACGTTCCCTGAACAGGGATTGAACCCGGGCCCCCTGCCTTGGAAGCATGGTGTCTTAGCCACTGGACCACCAGGGAAGTCCCCTTATATTTTTACAAGCTCACCTTGGCTACTGCTTGGAGACTGTGCTGTGGAGGATGGAGAGCAAGTATAAAGAGGCTAATTAGGAAGCCACTGGAATAATCCAAGTGAGAGATGATAATGGCTTGAACTAAGGTGGAACAGTGGAGGTGGTAAGATGAGGTCAGGTTCTGGATATATTTTATTGGTCGAGCGATATGACTTGCTGTAGATTGGATGTAGAAAGTGAGAAAATGAAGAGTCAAAGCAAGCACCAGGGTTTTGGTCTGGATAACTAGAAAATGTATATTTACCATTTAGTTGCCATTTACTGAGCTTGTAAAGATGCCAAGAGAAACTGGTTTGATGGGAAATACCAGATTTGTTTTGGGCATGTTGGTTTTAAAATGCCTGTTAACCATCCAAATGGAGACAAAGGGTAAACAAATACACAAGCCTAGAGTTTAGGAGAGATGTCTGGGCTGAAAATAGTTGTAGAATCATCAGCATATGGAACATATTTAAAGCATGAGACTGGATGAGATCACCAAGGCAACCAAGGCAGATAGAAAAGAGGAGATCAAGGGTTCAAGGTCAAGATAAACTATAATGATACAATTAAGGTGCCTAGTTTGATGGAAGGATGAAAAGTCATACAGGATTAGGATAGGAAATAAGTCTCTTAGATGCTGTTTCATAACTAGTCAGCCTCTTGACCTTGATCCCTCCCACATTAAGTGCTCACGGAGCCTGGGAGTAACCAACAGAGAAGAACGAGAAGGAGTAGCCAGCACAGTTACCACGATTCAGTATTTGCAGCTATTAGTATTTATGTTCATTGTTGTTGTTGGCTGTATCGCTGCAGCACCAATCCTCAGGTCAGGGTGATGCTGTCTAAAGCTGACAGAGGACACCTGAAGGATCTGAAAATTAGATAGAAATGCTGCCAGATTAATTTTTAATCAGATCAAAAGAGTGATAGAAGAGAAACATACTCAGTTGTATAGCGATAAAAGCTGGGACAAGGAAGATGAAAGATCTTGCCATAGGAAGATAGAAACAGAAAAACATCTCCCAAGTATAAAAGGGAGAAAAAGGAGAAATGGGGAAGTCACACCACTCCCTCCCCCTGAAGCCACCCCCTTCCTCCCAGCTGAAGGACAGAATAACAGGAGACAATGAGAAGACAGAAATATTTTTTTAACTGCTATCTTTGTTTGAAAAGATGTACTAAAACAATTAAGGTGCTTTAATTGTTTAATTGGAAGGATGAAAAGTCATACATGATTAGGATATGAAATAAGTCTCTTGGATGCTGTTTCATAACTAGCTGGCCTCTTTGACTTCCATCCCAAAGGCACTTATGAAATTGTGATTATTTAGCCAAAGCAGTAGGGGTTATTTAGGATCAGAGAGGATGGGAGCCATCCATAAGGACCACAGTGGGGTGAATACTGAGGCATCTCTGAGCACTGTGATGGAGTGAAGGTGGAAACAACCCTAATACTGAAAGTCTAGGCAACCCTCCAGGTACAAAGCCAATAACTCAGTTTGCACCAGGCAAGATGTGGAACAAATATCCAAACAATTCATGTGTAACCACCTAGAAGATGACAAGATGTGACAAGACTGCCAATGTATCCTTGGGGAAAAACAGAAAGTGCAAGACCAAATTCAACAATCTCATAGTCCAAGGAGGCAGGAAGGAGATGACAACATGGATCTTAAGTTACTTGGTGACTGTTTTCAAGTAATCCACATGTCATGTATACATCACATGTATGTAATAAAGAGAGCTGTCTCTTATGGGGCTCTCATGTGCATGTAATTAAACCCTTTACATAAATTAGCATATTTAATTCCAACAATAGCCTTGTGAGAGGTGCTATTTTCACTGCCTCCTCCCCTCTCCCTGGTGGCTCAGTGGTAACGAATCTATCTGTCTGCAATGCAGGAGATGTTCATTCCATCCCTGGGATGGGAAGATCCCTAGAGAGGAAATGGCAATGCACTCCAGTATTCTTGCCTGAGAAATCCCATGGACAGAGGAGCCTGGTGGGCTACAGTCCCTAGGGTTGCAAAGAGTCAGACACAACTTAGCAACTAAACAACAACCCCTCAGACAAATTATTTGGTTTTGGCATAGGAGGAGTCAGTTGACCTTCCCGTGGTCACATGGCTATTAAGTAGCTAAATGGGCCTTGAATCTGGGGCTGACTGACTCTAGAGTCCAAATTTGTAATCCCATAGCACTGTCTCCTTTCTGGAAGTTCACAGGAATTCACTTTCCTCTTGCCTCCCAGACCTCTTCCATCACTTTCTTGATGTCCACTCCCACCTACTGCTCTTCACTGCCAGTCAGTCCTAGGCTTGTACCTACCTCCTGGTCAGGCACAATGATAAGCACATGGTAAGTACTCAATAAACACTTCCTGAATTAAATATCTGGTTTCAACTTTGAAATGGGTTCTCCAGTATGCAGAGTGATGAAACTCAATCCCAAGGGAGGCAGAGAAACAAAGACTTTGATGAAAGTAGAAGCACACTGAGATGGGACCCTTTTCCTTGCAACTTTGAGAAACCCTCCACATGGGCCCATAGAGTGCTCTTGGACCCTTACTGGCTTCCTGCCATTATCCATCTTCTCCACCAGCATCAGGAGGCTGATGACAAACTCATTCACTGTGTGAAAATCCCCATTCTGTCAACACTATTGTGTCAAAGCTGGTCATTTAAGTGAGGCCAGAGGGAGACCACTCAGGCCCTCTAGTGCTATGTAGACATCTAAATATCAC
The DNA here is from genome assembly GCA_007570785.1 of Antilocapra americana. Classification (NCBI taxonomy): domain Eukaryota; kingdom Metazoa; phylum Chordata; class Mammalia; order Artiodactyla; family Antilocapridae; genus Antilocapra; species Antilocapra americana. Next base: position 4,681,242 of record ML664070.1, on the reverse strand, counting down.
TTGTCTTATGTTTTGCCCTTGTTAACGCTTATGTGATATTTAGTAGGCATGACCCACACAGAAATGTGTATTCCTTTGCTTTTTTGTCCCTAGAATGAAAGTTTGTATCATAACCTAGGAATGGTCTTTAATCACAAAAGTTCTTTAGTGAAAAAGAACAATCATGGCAATTTATTATTCAGAGGCTTTCTAATGTCAACAGAAGAGATATCATAAAGTGAGAAGGTTGAACTAAATGATCTGGGAGCACAGATTCCGAGTCACCACCCCAGGATTGTCTTTCTAAGTGAGACCCAGGAGACTGGAAAGATGCCTTAGCTGGTGCATCTTCGAATCTGTAGGTGAGGCTCAGTGTCCCCCTCTTCCAGTTTTTTCTAACAACCAGAAACCTAGACATGTGGTTGGACAAAAGATTATTAAACAATTTCCATAACCGAGAGATACCCTGGAGATATCGTTTAAGTGGCAAAATATTAGAATTTCAGAAACATTGCAATGATTTATGAAAATAATGTGATAACGTATTTGAAAATTGGGACCATACCAGAAAATCCAGGCTTTATATGGTTATATCATCAAAATATAGAATGCATATCAAAAATATTTTGCCAAACCATTCTGCAGGCTTAGGAGATACAAGTCAAATTCTGTAACAATAGATTTAAGAAAAATCTTTGAGCCCCAGGCCTACAGCCTGCTAATTGAAGAAATATTTTAGAATCCAAATCCTAAAAGTTTTCAAAAATTTCAACAGAGCCTCCATTCTGTGAAGCCAATTTTTGTTTCCTAAAGCTGGCCAATGATGCAATACCTCAAATCTCAGCACCAAGGACAGAGCTCACTATATCAGGGAATAATACACTGTTTTTCAACTCTGCAGATGAGAAATTTTTATGAGTTCAAGATGAAACCACAGAATATTAGTGTTAGAGGCAATTAAGTAACTCAAAATTTTTTCACTTTACAGATGAAGAAACAAATGACCTTCTTAACATCCGAGAGCCAGGGCACTAGAACTCAGGTCTTCTAATTCCCAGCCCTGTGCTCTCTCACTGCATTATTCTGAGAACTGGAATCACGTACAGATCATTACCATGCTCCTCTCCAGAAAGCTTCCATGATCTGTCAGTGTTCAGTTAATATTAGTGCCAAGAGAGAATATTTGAGGTGACAGGGAAATGTAGAAAAAAACAAAGGAAAGAGAAAGCTCCATGACTCCTCAATAGGGAAAGCTTTTCTTATTACCTTCTGGGAATATGACCAGTTGGAGAGAGAGTCAGGTAATGAAGCATAAGTAAGTGAATTGCTACTGCCAAGGTCACAGCTTGGAAGAGTGGACGGCAGACAGGAAGCCCCAGCCAGTCAAACCCAGGACTGGGGAACAAGGTTTAGAGACCATTCCCCCAACCCCAAATGCTGTGTGCCAGTCAGCAGCACAGGTTGAGATCCCAATAGACATACACAACACCAGGTTCTTGGAGTCAAACACAAGCATGGTTCCTGATCTCATAGATGCACTCAGGCCGGCATGCCGTATCTCTGTGGAACCAGCCGTACCACAGTGAGAACAAATCCATGACTCCCAAATGTGCATCCACCCATGGGGAGGTGGCAGGGGCTGTGTGAATCTGGACAACTTATCCAAACTCTCTGAGCCTGAGTGTTCATTTCTATAGAGTGAAAGTTTAGATTAAATGATCTGGAAGTACACTTCCTGAATCACCATCCCGTGATTGTCTTTCTAAGCAAGCTATATGGGACTAGGAAGATACCATTAGGTAGTGGGTCCCTGAATCTATGGGTTAAGCTCAGTGCCTCCCTCCCCCACCTTTCCCTACCAGTCAGGAGCAGTCACTCCCCTGATCTCACCCTAGACTTAAAAAAGCCAGGATAACAACATTGGCCATAGAATTGGAAAGAAAGGTGGATGTTAATGCAGAGGTTACATGAGGCCAGCTGGCTGAACATCAAAGGCAGCTTTTTATTCTGATGAGCTCTCTGCTGACAAGATTCCAGCCCTCATCCTTACAGATTGATAAACTCAAACTCTATCAGGATTAAAAATAAAACTTGATCAGATTTGGGGATACTGATATACACTAACAAATCTTACATGAAGACCAATGAATAAGACCAGAATGCCAATTAAATCACAATGAGAAATATAACTGTCAAGTGAATTGGAAATTTACTCAAGCTGATCAGTCTCTCCACAGGAGTCAAATTATAGAAACATTGAGGAACTGGCCAAGACAAGTTAAGTAAGTTATTTCATTGTTTAATGGCATCAGGCTCTCTTATCCTGCCATACTTGTCTCAACAATTGGGGCTCACCTGACAGCAGGAAAGTTCCTCCCAATAACTACAGGGTGTTAGATGAACTCTGATGCTTTTACCTGTTTGATTCCTCTTCCTTATGCTTCAGTTTCTAATTTCCTTTCTGACTGGTACTTCCTGTGTATGTGTTTATAAATTCATTTACCATTAAGTCTTTTTGGTCTCACTGGCATTTTCTTTCTTGAAGTTTATCTTTGTAACTCTACTCTGACCCATCGTATATTGGTGTTTAATACTCATTTGCCAAGTTTAGGGATTAGAGGAGGACACTGTATCAATCAGATTTGTAAGATCACAGACCACTCTCAAACTCAGTGGTTTAAAACCACTTTCATTTATGACTTTTCCTGAATCTGTGGGTAAGCTGATCTCAGCCAGACCTGCTCCTATATCTGGGGGTGGGGTCTGCTGAGAATCATCTGATCTGAACTATACTCAGTTGAGGAGGCTCTGGTCTTCATGGCTGACACCCTCTTTGGACCAGCAAGGTAGCTAAGGCATGGTCTTCTGAAGGCAGTGACAGCTGCAGGAAATGAGGCAGAAACCACCGGGACCTCCTAAGGCCAGGCTGGGAACCGGCACACTGAAGTTTTCATGCTCCTCTACTGGCCAAAAAGGCACATGGTTGAACCCAAAGTCAAGGGCTAGGATAAACTACAAAGGAACTTCATACATTGGTTCTTGGTGTGGTCTTACCTATTTCACAAACAAGGAAACCTGAAACTCTGAAGGATTTTGGAAAATAGACTCCAATTCCCCTCTCTCCAGGTGCACGCTCTCCACCCCCTCAACTTCTCTGACTCCTCCTGCTGCAGCAGAACCTTGACAGGTGTCTTCTGTGCCTCTCAGACCCTGTGGTTGGTTGGTCCTCACACTCCTGCACCATCAGAACCCAGACCTCTGCCTGCCCCAGTTCTGAGTCAGCAGTGCCCCCCACCCCTGTCCCGGCTGACTCCTTGAGGGCCCCTGACTGGCACCTCCCCGCCCTGCCCCACCTGCCCCTCCACCACAGCCAGCAGCCAGCACTCATTGCTGATCTGGGAAAGCACCATGCTCCCTGCCTTCATTCACCATCCTGGGGGTGGGGGGGGGATTTCCCGGCAGTGGGCTCTCTGTTCCATCCCTCTTGTTGCAGCTTATTCTAAAAGCAGCCAGGGCTGAAGGGACTTGGCCTGCAGACCACAGACTGAATGGCCCAGGGTAAGCTGGGAGTGCTGTCCTAAAACACAGGAAATTTGGAATTGACCTCTCAGGCTGCACTTTCAGAAGCTGCTTAGAGATAATTAAAACTCAAAGGGAAGAATTACCAGGAACCAAGAACTTGTGACTTCCCCAGGGTCCCACCAACTCTGTTTGGAGCTTTCCTGAAACCTGTAGTCATTTATTCAACAAGAATTGATCAGGAGCATGCTGTTTATTAACACTGTGCTAGTCAGAGATAATGCAAAGATGAATTAGTGTCCTTGGACATAGGAAGAGGAGGCACAAGCAATTCCAACATGACCACAGCCACGTAGAGGAGCAGACCTGGTACTGTAGGAGCACAAAGGAAAGAGGGCCTGAGCGAGCTTGTATATAAGACCTGGAGAAAGTTCTGAAAACAAGGTGATGCTCCAGCCAGGACCTGAAGGACAGACAAGTGTTTGCCAAGTGCACAGGATTAAGGGCAATGGACTGAGGGAAGCACCCCAGGTCAAGGGACGGCATGGGCAGAGTCCAAGGAGCATGTCACCCTGGCATTGTTGAAGAACTCACGCAGGAAGGTCAGGAAGCATGATGAGGTGGGACTGGTCTTGTGGGATTAGTTGCATTAGGTTTGATGAAAGGAACAAAAATAAAACAGAATATTATTTCTATCTTACATAAAGGCCAGATATATGATCCAGGACTAGTATGGATTTTACCAGCAGGGAGCCAGGATCTTTCTATCTTGCTTCCCTGTGTGTAGACTTGACCTTATAGTCAAGAAGGGACATCTTATTCCACTTGATACAAATAAGCAGAGAGTGTGTGAGTGCTTATTTAAAACAGGACTTGTAGGACGCTACCAGCTAACACCTCACTTACTCCTTCCTCAGTCACTTGACCACCAGCTACAAGGGAACCTGGGAAATGTGGTCTTTGTTCTCACAAACTCTCACCCAGCCCCAAAATGATGGTGCTGGAAGAGAGTACCAACATTCAGGGACAATAAGCCACATATGTTATGAAAGGAGTTTAAATTTTGCACCACAGCAGATGGTGAGTCATTGAAGAATTCTGAAGAAAGGAGTGACAGATCTGATTTGCATCCTAGAACAATAACTCAGGATGCTGTGTGGAGGAAAAACTGAAAGGGAAAAGACAGAGGAACCTGTGAAAGACCCCTTCAAAGCATCTACAGCCAGGAAGACAAGGAGGAAGGGCAGAAAGGAGAGATGCTAGGGAGGTGGAAATGATAGGAGTAAGTGACCACTTAACGTAGAGGATGCAACATGGGAGGGAGTCAGAAATAACCCAAGTCTCTAACTTAAGACAACAGTAATGCTCAGTAGTTAAATTTTTAAAAATGAAGAGCTGTTATATGGGATTAAATAAAATAACATTTGTAAAATGCTTAGAACAGTGTCAAGCACATACAAGCACTTAGAAAGTGATCCTTAAATCTCTGGTATAAGAAAAGGCCCTAGGTTAACAATCTTTGTTACTGGATCCTACATAGAAGGATGAATGACCTTCAACGTAACCCTGTCTCCCCTCTCTCCTACTCTCCTCCTCCACACTCCAGATTGAATGAGGAGGTGTCAGCATCCTGGCCGTGAACAGGCAGGGCACTGCCAGTGCTGGGTCACCAAACAAAGCTAAAGAGAATGACCCAAAGGGACCCGGGTTTTTCAGTCCATTCACAAAGACCTTTCGGAACCCACCCAGAACAGCCAGGCAGTTTTAATTTTAAATCAGAGGAGTGGAAAATACCAGGTCAAGGGATTTGGTCTGTGAGCCAAGGGGGTAGGCAGTTGGATGCAGAGTAGATGAGCACATACTCACAGAATGATGAGGGGATGGGGCAGGGGGCGTGCACTTCTCAGCCTCTACCTCAACCAAGTCAACCATATTTAGAATTAAAATATTCCTTAAGAAATGACTCAACTAGTGGAGAACATCGTAGCTATTTTCTTTATACTCTTCTATTTTTTACGATTTTTCTATTGAGACTATGTATTTTTAAAGAGGAGGAAAATAAAATTTCACACTCGTGTGCAGACGCGCGGACGCACACACACACACACACACACACACTCCAGCCCAAAGTGCTGGCCTGCTGTAGCTCTGAGGAAAGGTGGGACCCCTGGCCAAAGAAGAAGCTTACTGATTCTCATCAACCAACCATTATGGAGCGGAAGACCCCTCTCCCCATTAAACCTCTCTAGGGGCTAACTGACTTTGCTATTGGCCCGAGGATGCTCCTTTCATCCTATTGGTCCGCCCTCTGGGCCTTGCCCAGCCCCACTTGGAGACTTAATTTCATCAAACATTTTTCAGGTGCCTCCTGTGTGCCAGCAGCTGAGGACATAAAGATGACTAAGCTTTGGCCCGCGGCCCGGAGTCGCTCACACGGAGAGACCTATTAGGACTGGCCTGCTCTGGCGGTCAGAATTTGGCTGGAGCTGCATGTTCGCACTCCTTTGGCAGATGGAGGTGGAGGGGTCTGGACCAGAAGGCAGCGCCTGCGGAGACAGAGCTGAGTCGGAAGCTCAGATTTTCTGCTACCACCCCCATCTCCTGGGAGAAGCCAAACTAGAGATAAACAGAGCCCTGGCCCTCAAAATGCTGTGTCTGTGCCTAAACAACCATCCCCTTTCCATCTTAGGATTCAGGGGGACCCGGCCTCCAGCCTTGCTCACTACTACTTGGTTAGGAGAGGGACTTGTGAAATTATTGGGACAGGGGCTGACCTGCAAGACCTCCGCTGGACTGTGTGGGCGAATTTCTTCGTTAGTGCGCCACCTGCAGGACTCTGGGGAGAATGCATCCCTGCAATCACCCCTTCGTATCCTGGAGCTTCCGTAGGGCTAGGGGCACACCTTGTTCCCCACCCGGTCACTCTTGAAAGGTTGCCAGTTCGTCAGTGGGGTTGTTTTGTGAGGGTCAGGGAGGGAGGCCGGAACCTGCTGAGGGGACTGAGCTTCCATCTGCCTTCAGCCGACTAGAAACTGAGCTACGTAGAACCTGATCCAACGTGGTTTTTTCCAACCCTGTTTGATTAAAGTGGTGGTTACCTGAAACTCAAGACTAATGGATGACCACAAGGCGGCCCTCTCAGCCGAGCACTCTCCCTCCCTGCAGCCCCTTGGAACCAACCTCAACAGGCAGGAGGCGCCATTACCATGTGGGCCTGGATCTGGGCCCTCTCTGAGCAAGTCGGAAATGCCACTCTAGAAATCTCAGGACATCCATATTTCATGCCACTGGAGCTGTCTTTGTTTTTATGCAAATTGCTCGGGCTGCCAGATGGGCAAGGACTGGCAGCATCATCTTTCACCAAGCTGTTCCCTCCCTGAAACCTCACTCGCTGCCAGGGCCCCCGCAGGTTGGCCTCAGCTGTGGTCTCCTCTGTTGCTCCCTCTGCACAGTGGGCCACGGTCCTGTCCTGAACACTGGGAGATGCAGAGAAAGCCAGAGGCCAGGTGACCACACTGGGGGACCCACCGATGAAAGACTTCAGTGACAAGATGGAAGGCAGTTCGTGACTTCAGTACTGTAAGGCAGGCATCACAGGGCTTGTCATCCCCAGTTTGCAGATGAAAACCGAAGATCAGGGAGACCAAAGGGCTTGCCCAAGATCACCCAGCAAGTGGAGTAGCAGAGCTGGCCCAGGGTGCCCTCCCGTCCTTCAGCCGCACCTTGAAGCTGATGGCTCTGTGAGCCATGCTCTGGAGGCTCTGCCCATAGTCTGCATGGTTCTAGCTTCCTCAGCTTATATCCCTACAGCTGGGCCACCAGACCCCACTAGCAACCTCAGCCAGGCCACGACTAACCCTTGCCTGGTTCCCAGGGCCTGAACCCATGTCCAGGAACCTATCCAGTAGCCGCTTCTCCTAGCTGCCTTGCTCTAAACAGGTTCTTGCCCTTCAAGATCAGGAGTAAGATATACCCCAATGCTGACTCCTACCTGGTGGCAGAATTCTGTGGGATCTCTGGGCTCTGCCCTGTGGAGGTACCAAGCCACCCGTGCCCATAGCCCAATACCAACTTCTAAGCTGGAATCGCACACCCTTGGAATTACTCAGCATGACATTCTTCCTAACCTTGCTGCCAGCCTATCCCACCCCAGTCAGTGGGTTTTGTCCTACCAGCCAGCCCCTATAGGCCCCTTCTCCCCAGTGTCCCTGACCACAAAGGGACCAGACCCCATTCACAGCCTTCAGTCCTGCCTGGTCCATCCCACACCTCCAGGGTTCCGGGGTAGCCATGGTGATAAGAGTGACACTCAGGGTGGGACCCTCCGAGCATGCAGCTCTAGATCCCAGGGCAGAGCCTGCAGGGATGGGTTGATTCCTTGTGATGTCACTAGGCTGGAGCCAGCTCAGCCAAAGGATGCTGTAGAACGGCCCTATGCAGGGAAACCAGGAGACCTGTGGCTAACTCACTGGGGAACCTTGGGTAAGTAATGGGCTTCTGCATCTGGATAACTCAGAAGTTGGGATCAGTGACTTCCAAGGTGCCCTCTAAGTCTCTGCATCTATGAACCAGTGGTCACTACTCCTAACCACTCTTTCTCTTTTTAATTCTCCTCTAGGACAGGGTCAGCTTGAGATTCAGTAAATGGTTATGGTCAGAGTTATGCTGGGCCAGTGGCCTTTGCACAGCCCAGAGGTGTCACACAGTCTGGTCGAACCCCACAGGGCTGCTGTGGAGGGACTCCCCACAGTCAGAAGAGGCTGGAGCGGACCACTCCTGATACCTCCAGACTTCAGAATTCCAAGTCTCAGGTTCTGCATCTCATAGAAAAGGCACGAAGTCCCACGGACTGTGTCCTATGACGGCATGTTATCATCTCACCCTTACCTCGCAACAGTCTGGCGAGGTAAACTGCAAACTCCCTTTGACAGTTGAAGAACTGAGACACAGAAGGGTTAAGAAATGCTCACAAGGCCACACTACTAGAGCCTGAACCCAGGTGTGTCTGAGTCCAGAGCAGCCCTCCACTACACAGCGCTGCATGGAAGGGACCCTGGCATCATGCAGGCAGCATATTCCTGAGCCTAGAGTTTGTAAGGTAAGCCAGGCTTTTCAGGCATCAGTGCCTTCCTCAGCACATGCTATTTTGTGCATACATGAATGCCCTTCTCCCTACCCCTCCTTTTACTCCACAGCTAAACCTCTTCTCTGCTTTGGGAGATTTCATTTATTTTACAAGGCTCAGCTCAAGCTGCTCCTGAGAGATGAGACCTTCCCCTCCTCTTTTTGCTTTTCTCCCTCCTCTACCCCAATCTAAGTGCTCCGGCCTCTTGTGATCCCCTAGAAAAGACACTCCTTTTATTTCCCCTGGCACCAGGCTCAGAGCGAGTGCTGGTTCATGCAGCCTCTATCCAGTCCTCTCCCTATCCCATGAAGCAAGGCTTGCTATTTCCGTTTTACAATCATGGATCCGCACACTTTTGCTATTCCCGGTTTCCCCCACCACATCTGCAGCACTGAACACAGAGCCAGGGCATGCATTAGGTGCTGAGCAATCCTGTGCTCCAATGACAAGAACCTGCTTGCCCCACTAGTATCTTCAGAGGCTGAGATGGAGCAGGTCTGCACTTTGGAACCATAAGCCTGAGCCATTCAGATTTGATGGTGGATTCTTCTCCCACCTGCAGAAAACTGCTCCTTTTTTGCTTCCAGCCTTAACTCCCTCTCCCCCTGCCCAGGCCACCCCTCTCTCTCAATGCAAAGTATAGTACAAGAGTATATAGTTGGTGACGGATGCTCCCTTGAAGTGCATACAGCCCTGCTCATCCTTTTTCCCTAGAAACCAGAACACAGAGGGTTAGGTCACAAGGATGGGTGCAGACTGAAGCCTGAGAGGCCCCAGGATCTGATAGGGGGGTCATTTTTCATGGCTCCATGTCCAATTGGTCAGACAGCGGGGCGGCAGCCGGCCCCTGGCCCTGCTCCAGCAGGTAGTGGTAATAGAGCCAGAGGTCAGAGTGGAGAGCAAGGAGATCAGGCTCTTGGGCAAGAACCAAACTGGACTGCATCACTGGGCCTGTACGTGGGGAGAAGAGGGTCACAGACACATCCAGGTAGGGGAGGGGCAGGGTGACTGGTGTGGGGGGGTCAGACCTCAAGAGGGCAGCATTGGAAACAGTAAGGACTTTAGCTCGTGGGTGTCAGATCATGTTCCAGGGAGCTGGGGAGACTCCACAGAGCAGGGAATAAAGGAGTCCAGTAGGTAAAGTTCAGGACCGCCACCCGTTCCCTACCTCAAGCAGAACAGCCTGTCTTTTTATCTGTGTTCTATACTGGACCTGCAGACAAAACTTCCTTTGAAGAAAGAAAGGATTGTGCTGTGATGCAGATGATGAAGAAGAGGATTCACCGTGCCCTGGATGTTAAATGCCCTGGATCTTGGTCCTCAGCTCCTGTCACCCAGTCTCAGGTTCAGCTGAGTGTGGAAATGACCAGCAGGTTCCCCGGTTGGTGAACGGTCCACACCATCACTGGAGAGCCTGGGTGGCTCATGTAGACACTACCTTCCTAAGCACCCCGCACTCCGGTCGTCAGAGAATCACTCCCGCCATCACACTGCAGATACCCTCTCCATGGGATGACATCATCAACTGCATGTCTTTTCTCAGCCTGGAGCCCCTTTGCTTTATAAAGCTCAGGTGCTACCTCCCTGGGGAACCTCACTAACTTCTTCAAGCAAAGTTAGTCCCACATACACACCCTCTACCTACCAGCTGCACTGCACATCTACATTCCTTCCGCAAAAGTGAAGTCAGGACTTGTAGATTCACATTTCAGCTCGGCAAGCAAACCTCACTGGTGACTCAGTTTCCCTACTTAAGATAATAATAGTACCTGCTGCCATTGCTGGGGACTAGGGAGGGGTATTCAAATGAGATAATATACCTAAAGGGCTAGGCTGGGCCCAATCCCTGAGTTGGGAAGATCCCCTGGAGGAGGGCATGGCAACCCACTCCAGTATTCTTTCCTAGAGAATCCCCATGGACAGAGGAGCCTGGTGAGCTACAGTACTTGGGGTCGTAAAGAGCCAGACGTGGCTGAGCAATTTTCATTTCTAGGCCCTATACCTGGCACAGAGTAAGTGCTCAATAAATGATAACTTCTGTAAATATTTCTCATTGTCCAGAGAGTTTTTGTGAGCCATTCCAAGTTCCATCTCCTGCACCTTTTCCCCACCATGACTTTTGCACACCCATCTGAAATGTGTTTGCATTTTGTTCCCAAGTAACTCTTTTGACAAGAATGACAGGTTCCTATGCCAATGAGAATAGAGCAGAGAAGCAATGTCAGGAAGAGAAAATAAATGAGAAAGATAGTTTATTTATATTTTTATAGCAATCAGGAGTCTCATTTTTTCTCTCCATACAAAGTCCTGTTTCTTACCCAGCATTTATGGCATTGTATTCTTTAGCTGTGACCCCAATTGCCCTATTGGCGCCTAACCTTCTTGTTCACCTGGCAGGTGGAGGGGTGGAGGGAGCAGTCCCCTCTGAGAAGCACCCTAGACAGCAGCCATCTGCCCACACATAGCAGGATGCGGAGCTGCTTGACTCACACACGCGGTGGGTCCCAGCACATGCAGCCCCCTCTTCCCCTGTCAAGACCCCTCCCCCTGCTCAGAGGAATCAGACCCTCAGGGATGGTGAGCCTCTCCATGGCCTGGAGCTTGTCTGCAAAGTAGCGCTATTATTTTGGGTATGATCCACCGTTTCTGTCCCATTGTGCTGCCCCCTGGACCACAGGCACCTTGGAAAGAGTTCACATTTGTTCTCTCACAATCCAAGCACCCATCACAGCTTCTGTGCCTGATAACTGGCTGTTGAGTAAACGAAAAGTGTAACCAACCGACATGTCACTAGAGGAACCGAGAAGCTGTGGCCCCTACTGCCCATCCCTCTCAGACAGGATTCAGGTGTCCGGATGTGACTTCTGAGAGCCCTCAGGGAAAGGGGTGTGAGCCCAGCCAGGTTGTGCCCAGCTACACAGGTGGAAGAGGTACTCCTTGCCAGCCCATCTCCATCTCCAGGAGGGGCATCTCTGGGGCAGAGAGGGCAGACACAGCCCTGGGCAGCAGGATAAATGCCAGGCATGAGGAGTTCCTTACCTTCTGAGACTCTACTCTCTTGTCCACTCCTCACAGGGCAAGGCCCCCTGGGTAACCCTGAGGGGAAGCAATAACAGGAAGAGAGAGGCTGCGGCGGGGGAGGGAGGGGGGGGGGGGTTGTGGGAAGGGCATCCTTTATTGATGGACTCATTAGCTATTGATGAGAAAGGCCTTGGTGATGAGAAAGGCCTCAGCTCCCTGTCTCGGGGAGCTGAGCTGGGATGGGGCCAGGGCATTTCTGGTGGGCCACAAACACTTCCTGAGCCAGAACTCAGACCTTGGTTCAAGGAACTGGTAAGGTTCCTTGGAGCACCAGGATCCATGGAGCACCAACTCTCCTTCAAAATGGAGGCCCAGAAAGCATCATGCCAGCCCCCCATAAGAAAAAAACAAAAAGATCTGCCATCCCAAGGTCACCCAAAATACCCACCAGCAGAGCCTCTTGGGCAGTAAAGGCCCTGTACATATACCAATGGCTGAAACCAAAAGGTGTTCTTCGCCTAGGCTACTGCATCACTATGCCAGACGTTGTTTTATGTGTATTAATTTAGCTAAATCTCACAGCAGGGTTGTGACAGATGAACTATTTATGGATGAAGAAATGGAGGCTCAGAGAGGTTAGGTGGTTTGCCCAAGGTCACACATCTTGTAGCTGAGCCTGGATTTGGACCTGGGCAGTGGGCTCCAGAGCCTGTGTCCTGAGTCACTGTGCTGTGGTCCCTCAGCAAGACTAAGGGATAGGCTCAAAATAACAAGCTGGTAAATGGAAACTCCCAAGCCCTCTAACACCAGCACAGGCCTGTTCTACCTTTCTGTCTCTTCTTCATGCTGTTATGAAAATAGAGCACCTGTTTAGGTGATGAGGGCAGACAGCTGGGACAGTTCCCTTTCTCTGCCATTGGCCTTTTGGGTGTGAGACCTTCTCTCTCCTCCAGGCCAGGGCCCTCCCAGGTGCCTGAAATTCTGGATGGAATTGGAGAAAGGAGCCTTCTCTGGCTGGTCAGGTCAGGGTTCTCTTCCTCAAGCCCAGTGGCACTGAGGCAAGCTCCCCGCTGTGCCCTTACCCTAGCCTTTCTCACAGGTGGCCAGGTGTGGGGAGGCCCAGATGAAGTCCAGGGCCCTGTCAAAGAATCTTAACACCAAGGATCAGTCACTGAGCAAAACCATCCTGACTTGATCACCCATTTACGGGCAAAATATCCTACAAGCTGGGAGTAATAATGGGGAGACACAAAGTTAACACCACCACCCTCGGTGCCTACATGTTATCTTTTGCTCTTAGGACACTGGGTCAAACTAACCCAGCCTCTGGGGTCAGCATCTGATCTGTGCACTGTCAGGTGGAGGGCCATCATTTTGCCAGGTTTGACTCTGGTGTCCTGCACTTTGCACCCTGCCCGCTGACCCTCACTGGCTCCTCTCTCTCAAGCTTCCTCCAGAGCCAGAGATAGGCAGGGTGATCCTGTTTCATAGGATAGGATTTCTGAATCCCAGGCATCAGCAGGACAGGCTCCCCCCGCCAGTCTGCCTGTCTGCCGGAGACCAGAAGATCCCCTCGGCCATGGAGAGCTGACCTAGCGGAGCGTCCAAGCCTACTCAGGCTGAACCAGAAGCACCTCCTCACCCACTGCTCCTGCTGGTGAGTTCTTGGCCACATTTTCCCCTTTGATCCACACGTCAGTTTCTGCCCCTGGATCTTACCCGCCACATCAAAGGGCCCCAAGCATCTTTCTCCTAGAGCTCCTGAAGCATTCTTGGGAAATTGCAAGCAGGAGCTCGCCAGATGGGCTTGTTTCCCAGTGTGTTCTTAGGGAGATGCATCAGTCTGATGGTCCACGTTCCTAGGTTGTTTCGTTCAGAACCTTCCAAGAACACTAGTTTCAATCCCTCAGCTAAAACTGAGCCTTGTCTTTGCACCAGAAGAAAACCGAGCTGTCCTGGGATCCCCACCCACTATGTTCATTCCTGCTCCAGAAATTCCAGGGCTTTCTTGGGGCTTAAGGGGACCTCAGAGCCCCACTGCTCAGTGCCCCACATAGGAGCCAACAGAAGAACAGATCCAGAAACAGGAGAACTTTGGTCTAGCAGGACAGGCAGTGGCCTCTGCGCTACTTCGACAGGCACACAGGCAGCATCCGCCACCCACCCCACCCCACACAGCCAGATGTCTGCAGTTCCACCACAAGTGCTTCGTTCCACTAGCTCACGCTTTTGTGTGCCAATCAATGAATTATTCAACCAATATTTACAAAGCTTCTTCTATGTGCAAGGCAGCATTCTAGGTATTGGGGTGATCTGAGGATATGAATCCTTCCCCCAAATCTCTCTAATAATAATAATAATGTGTGTTATTACGTCTTGCTTTACAGATAAAGCAGTTAAGACACAGAGATATTAAGTAACTTGCCCAAGGTCATACATCTTAATACATCCTGGAAGCATAGCTATGGGATGGTTCTTTAGGGAGGTGATCCCAAGAAAATAACTCAAGATTGAGAGTTCTAGCAAAAAGGAGAGGCTAGCATTTGGCATTTTGTTGTTCAGTGTCCACACTTAGCCCCAGGACCTGCTTCCCTAGCCCTAGGCTTCCCTGGGGCAGGGAAAAGACAGTGAGAAGCAGCCAGGGGTGATGGGTAACTGCCAGGTGGAGCAGGGTCAAGCTGGTCCCTCCTCTCTAGTTCTCTGGAGGGTACCACATGTGTCCACAGGCCCCAGGACAGGCTGCAGAGACCAGATGAGGGTGGGGTCCCACCATAGTGTAGGGGAAAAAAGGGCCTAGGATGCATGCCAGGCTGAGGAAGGTGGGAGTTGATCTGGGTATGGAGGAATCTGCTAGAGGCCTTGTGCTGGGGAGGCTGGGTCCATCTGGCTGTGAAGTAACCACTTGGGGAGGCCATAGCGGCAATCAGGCAAGAGGGGAGCTCTGAACAGGTGGATAGGGGAGTGGGAACAGCAAGATGTGACCTAAAGAAGGCAGATCCCTCATGGTCTAGAAACTGATGCGGTATGAAGATCAAGGAGAAGGAAGGCTTTACCTGAACAAAGACCCAGACGAGAGCACAGCCTGGGAGAAGGAGAAAGCCTGTGTACTTGGACAATGATGGGGCACTGAAGAAAGACCCCAATTACGCTCTCAAAACCAGGCCAAAACAAGGCAGCTAGTTCCTGGGGCAGGCAGGCCCAGGCTCCTAAACACATAATAATCAGTGTTTATGTAGAACTCACCATCTGTCTGGTGCTATTCTAACCTGTGTGTTTTACAAACAATTTACTCCTTTAATCAGTTTAATGGAACTAAGATATAGGAAGTCTCCCCCATTTTACAGATAGAGAAACTGAGGCAAGGAGAATAAGTGACTTGCATAGGACTAGTTGGTCATAGTTGCAAACCTATGCCCACTGACTTCAGAATCCAGGCTTGTAACCACTGTTTAAGCTGCCTTCTGGGTGGGTGGTGAAGGGGATGAGATGGTTTTAAGTAAATTTATAATGGTGGATTGTAACATGTTATTGAGAAAATCAGGTGCATTCCTAACCTTAAACAAAGCTGCAGAAGTATTTTCCCCACTGTCAAGGGGGAAAATTCCAGTCTCATGGTCAATGGCAGTTACCTTGTAAGTCCTTACATCCCTGCCGGAAGGAATTATCCTGTGATCATTCTTTACAGCATTGCTGCTGTTGCTCGGGATTTCGGTGAATGAAGATATCGTTCTGTTGCTTTCAAAAGATAGCTCTGTCCTTGAGCAGTCCCTGCAGGGAGAGAGACATACTGCCCACGCAGGGAGGGCCCACCCAACCCTGGCAAGGAAGAGAGCCATGTGACTGGCTCCCAAGCCCCTCCAGCCCTCCTTGTGGCTTCTTTCAGTGACTCTAAATAACAGGACATCCTCCTGTTCTAAGAGGTAGACAGACTAGACAGGGGCGGGGGTGTCAGGGCATACCTGGAACAGAAACATCTGTGGGCGTGGGTGGTTTGTGCAGCTGCAGGTTTGTACATGGCAGCCCACTCGTGGGTCTCTGCATATTTGCACATGAGCACATGTCTGTCTCAGGTCATGTACACCGGTGTCTTGGTGATTTTCCTTGTAGCAAGTATGTATCTGTGATTATTTGGATGAGAAGGCTCACGTAGGCATGTGGATGTGTGTGTCTGAGGATGTCTACGGGGGTCTGTGGCAGTGAGTGCCTGGGTGTGCCTGTGGCCGTGTGTAGATCCATGTCTCTGTGTGTCTGTGTCCTGGGTAGCATCCCTGGCTGAATGAGACTAGGTCACAGACAGCAGTGGATCTGCGATTGTGGGACTATAGTATAGCGGGGAAAATGTTGGCTTTGCAGCTAGAACACTTGCGTTTAAGTCACACCTCCATAACTTAGTGGACCAAAGGACCTTTGACCAGTCACACGCTTTTCTAGTGGGCTTCCCAGATGGTGCTAGTGGTAAAGAACCTGCCTGCCAATGCAGGATAAGTAAGAGGCACAGGTTAGATCCCTGAATTGGGAAGATCCCCTCGTGGAGGGCCACTCCAATATTCTTGACTGGGAAATCCCGTGGGCAGAGGAACCTGGTGGGCTACAGTCTATAGGGTCACAAAGAGTTGGATATGACTAAAGCATCCACGCATGCTTTTCTAGATCTCAGTGCCCCTATTTTTTTTTTTTTAGATTTCTTTTTAATGTGGACCATTTTTTTAAATCTTTATTGAATTTGTTACAATACTGCTTCTGTTTTTATGGGGGGTTTTGGCCTTGAGGCATGTGGGATCTTATTTCCTTGCCAGAGTTCAAACCTACACCCCTTGATGAAGTTTTAACCACTGGACTGCAAGGCAAGTCCCCCACTATTTGTTAAATGGGGATAATAACTCATACCTTATTATCGTAGGACCATTGTGGGACCCAAATCCTGTGTAGAAACGCTTGACCAGCAGGAGCAAAGATGATGGGAGTAGACAGAAGAGAGTGCCTTCGCCACTGGTGAAGGGCTTTGAACACAGGCCATACACTCAGTCCCCCTAAGATGGTCCCGGAGCTGCTTGCCCTCAGAGTATGCGCGGCCTCCAAAAGGGCCCAATTACGGCAGCAGTGGGGGTGTGACACACACATTTTAACAGTGCCCAAGAGGGAACGCAGAAGGGCCATCCCACCCCTACCCCTGACCCGTGGCCCTGCTGACACAAGCCACCAGCCTTTGTTGAGCATCTGTCACTTGCTGTGTGCTTTCTATGTGGCGTCACTTCCTCATCACACACTTAATGAAGCAGGTGCCAGCAAGGCCACTTGGCTTCCGTCACACAAGACAGTAAGCGGCCAAGTCAGGCTTGAGTGCTGGCTCTCCCATCTGCCCGGAGCCTGATGTTTTAATTGGGCTGGGGAGTGCCTCTGGCTCCCAGGGAGCCAACCCCCAGAAGACCCTCACCCCAGCCTGCTGACTCCACCTTTCCGGTTGGCTTCAGGTCTCCCAGCAGGATGCTGGTCTCAGCTTCCAGCTTTACCCCTCTGATGCCTCCCAGGCTCCCATTTCCACCCACTGCCTTCTGCCAGGATGGCTGGGAGAGCAGGGTACTTGGGTCGCCTCCCCCTAGGGACAGGAGGGCTCCAGAGGGCGGCTAGGACAGCAAGTCTTGCCTAAGACTCCCTCTCCTAATTCCCCACTTGGGGAAACTGAGGCCCTTGGAGGGTGAAGTCCCAATCCTGACTGCTAGTTGAGCAGAAAGGAACAGAAATGATTCTCTTCAGGCTCCTATCTGAAGCTGGGCAGGTCATTCAAGGTGAGCACAAGAGAGGGGGCTGGACTGATGGCAGGGCTGAAACCAGGGAGAGGAAGCGTGAGAGCCACCTGGAGGGACAGTTAGTGGCCCCGGGGCCTGGCTGGAGCAAAGAGGGGAGAGAAGCACCTCCCAGATGGAAGGAAGAGGCACTGTGGAATCATCTTCACAAAGATGATTCACAAAGATGGGCCAGGGACTGCGTCCAGCAGAACAAGAGCTCCCTCTTCTGTCTGAACATAGGCAGCACCAGTTTCTGCCTTCCAGCCACTCCTTCCTTCAATCTTCTTATTCACTGGACAACAACCCAGTGGAAACCCATCCTGTGCCAAGCCCACTTGCCCACCTCCTCATCCCCCAGCTGCTCCCAGCCCTGTGACATCTGAGCTCGCCCGCTATGCAACTGAGTTTCCCGTCCCTGAGGCTCTCGGGGCGGCAGCATGCACAGTGGCCTGCACGATGACTTCGTTCAGCCAGTCTCTGACTCAGGGTTGACTACCGCCTTACCTGAAAGTGTAGGAAGTGTAGGGTTGCTAAGCAACCAAGGGCAACTGACTGCTCCCGATCACTGTGAACTTGAGAGATCAGACCCTCAGACATCTCTGGAACATTGTTTTGGAAACAGCACAGGGCTGGGCCCCCACAAAGCCCTGTCTGCAAGAAGTGTCCAACTTAGTCCAGGAAGAGATCACCAGCACAACAAAGACACGTCTGCAGACTGGGGGCAAAACTGAAGTGCTCCAGAGGGAGGGAAGGTGGCTGGGGTCACTGTGTTCCACACCAGGCAACCTCGAAGGCTTCCCAAAAAAGTAAGCGTGAACCATAGCAGCTCCCATCTAGGAATGCCCACTATGTGCCCTGCACACTATTCACAACATATATTATCTCTTCCTCCCCCAAGAAACTTGAGGGAAGATATGAGTAGACCCACTGGAGAAAAACAAAGCGTTGTTTATGGAGGTGGTGATTTACCCAAGGCCACATACCTACTGCATGCAGAGCTGAGATTCAAACCCAAGCCAGTCTGGCTCTGGGGGAAGAGGAGCAAAGTTTAGAAGAGGAGGAGGTGTCAGATGTGCTGGGGACAGTGAGTAGACCTGCCTGTCCCTGCCTACAAAGATGCCAAGGGACCAAAAGATAACAGGGCTCTGGGGAGATGAGACATGGATCCAAAAACCTGTGTCGAAACCTTGTGCGGAGGTTCTCAGGAGGGCAAGAGCACCTCCCTGTCTCCTTAAGGAAAGTTGTATCTTCAGGTGAAGTCAGAAGGAAGGGATGCAAGGAATGGGACATACACAATCAGTGACCTAGATGAAGGAAAACAAAAGTATGCTCAGAGGGGAAAAGAGGTTATTTCAACCCAACACACTGTCTTGGCACTGCGACAGGCGTGGCAGAGGTATGAATGTAATCAGATGTCGTAGAAGACTCTGGAATACAACAATCACTTCAGCTGTGGGTGAGGGTTCAGCTTTGAATACTGGTAATTCTGTCGAAGCCCTAGAATGGTGTGCAGATGAAAAGCTACAAGACTCAGGGAAAACCACCAAGAACGGCAAGTAGAGTGCCTCAGGATGCTGCCCGCCATGAAGTGAGCTGTCCCCCAAGTACCCCAGCCCCACAACTCCACCCTTACTGGGGTGCCCCCACCACACCCAGAATGCCCATTGCCTGCCAGGGGGCCATGGCGGGGAGGGAGGGCTGCCCAAGGTCAGAACCAGTTTCCATCTTGGCTACCATGAATGGAGCCAAGGACTATTCCCTGATGGCTCAGACTGTAAAGAATCTGTAGGCAAAGCAGGAGACCCAGGTTTGATCCTTGGGTCAGGAAGATTCCCTGGAGAAGGGAATGGCTACCCATTCTAGTATTCTTGTCTAGAGAATTCCATGGACAGAGAAGCCTGGCTAGCTACAGTCCATGGGGTCGCATTCTAGCAAAGCCCTAGAAAGCTGGGCAGATGAAAAGATACAAGACTCAGGGAAAACTACCAAGAACGGCAAGTACCCTGGGCAGGTACCCAGGGAAAACCATAATTCAAAAAGATACATGCACTCCAATGTTCATTGCAGCACTATTTATAATAGCCAGGATATGGAAGCAACCTAGATATCCATTGACAGAGGAATGGGTAAAGAAGATGTGGTACATCCATATTGCGAAATATTACTCAGCCACAGAAACAAACTAAATTAAACAAAACCTGCAGGTGTCACTTGCAGAGTTGTATATGTGCTAGAGACTGTCATACAGAGTAAAGTAATTCAGAAAGAGAAAAAAAAATATTGTATGTTAAGGCATGTATGTGGAATCTAGAAAAATGGTATATATGATCTTATTTGCAAAACAGAAATAGAGACACGGACATAGAGAACAAGTGTATGGACACCAAGGGAAATGGGGGCGGGGGGCATGGGATCAATCGGGAGATTGGGATTGACGTATATACACTATTATGTATAAAATAAGTAACTTATGAGAACCTACTATAGAGCACAGGGAACTCTACTCAGTGCTCTGTGGTGACCTAAATGGAAAGGTAATCCAAAAAAGACAGGATGTGTATGTTCAGTTCAGTTCAGTCACTCAGTTGTGTCCAACTCTTTATGATCCCATGAATCACAGCACGCCAGGCCTAGGTATGGCTGATTCATTCTGCTGTACACAGAAACTGACACATCTGTATCAAGCAGCTATAATCCAATTTCTTTAAATTAATTAACTAATTGTTTTAATATAGAGTCCCCTTGGCCCCTTGATAATCCTTTCCTCTCTCTCCCCACCCACCTCCCCAGGCAACTGCTGATCAGCTTTCTGTCACTCTAGGTTAGTTTGCAGTTTCTAGAATTGTGTTTAAATGGAGCTACTCTAAATGTACCCTTTCTATCTGCCTTCTTTGACTAGCACATTTTCTTATTAAAGATTTTTAAAAAGGAGTTTTGATAAGGAAATGAAAGTAGTCAGTGATCAAGGCAGTAGGGACATGGCAAGCCCAGGATGCTATCTGCCACACTTCATTCACTCACCAGAGGTTAACTGAGCTCTGGGTGGGCTCAACACTGGGCTAGGTCCTGGGATCATAATGGTCCACTAAGCAGAGATGATCCCCATTCCCGTGAGCGTGAACCTCTCACTTCTCCTTTCACTCATGCATTCACCTGCTTAACAAATATTCACTGCACGTCCACAACCCTGCTTGAACTTGGCACTGCCCACCACTTCTTACACCCCCACTGACCCTCATCAGACATTTCTCTATCCACCACCTTGAGCTGGGCGCTGGGATGATGCAGTGGGGGATCATCATGTGAATCTTGCCCCCTAAGACTGTGCAGGGTAGAAGAAAAATCTGTAAGACACTGTCCTACTCTCTCAAAACTCACGAGAGAGTGGGTGCCCCGAGGCTGACCTGTGGAAGCTGGAACTCCAAAATGAGTGCAAAGTAGACCATCTGGGCAAGGAGATCCAGACTCAGGGAAGGTAGAGGGCTCTCCAAGCTGGACAGGCCAGGCTAGGTTTGTCAGACATGCAGGATCCAAACAGCCCCAAATGGGCAGAGAGGAAGAGGAAAGACAGAGGAAGGGGAGGTGGATGCCCAGGAGGAGCCAAACCGGCACAAAGGCTCAGGGGCAGGATCAGGAGAGCAGATAGGAGGGCAGTAAGCTGAGAATTCTTCCCGGGGCCATGTGAGGCCACATGGAACTTTTTTCTGCTTACACATATGTTGCACTGGCTTTACATATGGGGTAAAGGGGAGGGGAGTAGGGAGGGCCGTTCCTTAAATTTTTGTGTACTCACTATGTCTTCTTACTGTCATTACCTCAGTTAGTTCTCAGTTTGATGTGGGAATTGCCACTATATTTCCCATTTTATGGATCAAAAACCCGAGGCTCATAGAATCTAGTGATTTGCTCAAAAATATAGAACTCCTAAGGGCTGGAGCAGAGAAGGAAATGGCATCCCACTCCAGTTTTCTTGCCTGGAGAATTCCATGCACAGAGGAACCTGGTGGGCTACAGCCCATGGGGTCACAAAGAGTCGGACATGACTGAGTGACTCACACGCACACACACACACACACACACACACACACACATATAAAGCCTGGGGTGGAGCCTCAGGCCAGGTCATTTGTCCCAAGACCAATTCTCTTCCTTCTGTCCACAATAAACAATAGTTACTACTCTAAATGCAGTGTGTCATCTTCCCTAGTGGCTCAGTGGTAAAAAAAAAAAAAAAAAAATCTGTCTGCAATACAGGTGACTTGCAGGAGACCCAAGTTCAATCCCTGGGTTGGGAAGATCCCCTGGAGAAGGGCATGGCAACCCACTCCAATATTCTTACCTGGAGAATCCCATGAAAAGAGGAGCCTGGCAGGCTACAGTCCACTAGGTCGCAAAGAATCAGACATGACTGAGCAGCTGAGCATGCATACATGGAGCATGTACAGCAGGCTCCAGCAGACCACAGAACACTCGGAGCTTAACGCTATTCTTCTCCCTCCTACACCACCTGACCTTCTTCAGTCACCCCTGTACCTGTCAGGAGCTGGAGGTGTAAGCAGCAAAGAGGAGAACAAGAATGGGGAAGGAAAATGGTCTGGTTCCCAGGAGAGGAAGTTAATTTGGCCCAAGAAGCTCTCCCTCCTCTCCACATTGCCTCCCAAACCCTGATAAGAAGGAGCAGGCTCCTAATAAGGGGGCCCACTCTAGCCACTTGGAGCTGTCCCAGACTCCCTGATGGTACCCTTTCCTCTCAGTCTGGATAAAATGCGGTGGGATTCACACCAAGAAGGAAATAAACCCAAAGCTTCACCCAGGGTCAGGATCCCAAACTAGAAAGTACAACTCTGAATTCACAAGGCAGACACAGAACTGGATTCCTGGTCCCACCTCTGCTCAGCAGCCCAGTGTCCCAGCATGGGGCTCTTAAATCATCACATGGACTACTGCAAAGGAGCAGCAAATATTCCTCCAGGGCTGATTGTGTGCAGGGTCAGGATTCCAGCCCACAGCAATGGGCTCAAGTCTAGGAGTTGTTAACCGCGGCTCCATCCTGCCTTCCAACACTACAGCTCACATGGTACCTGACACTCTCGGCGGTGGGTACATCCTCCCAATTCCATGATCAAGAGGCTGAAGTTCAGTGAAATTAGGTGGCCTGCAAAAGCCACACACTCTCATGAGATGGGACAGGTGTTTACCCCATCCTGGCCACTCTAACCTGAGCTCTTCACCCCACACGTTGCCCCTGAACTGAGGAAAGAGGGTGTGGGACCGAACGAGTTCTGAACTCTCACATTTCTGAGGCCCCGGGCTGCAGCTCCCCCAAGAGGCCTCAGCTTCCATGCAGGAGGCCCCGTGATCTAGTGGGTCTAGCAGGAGGGGAGGCAGGTTCATGTCGGGGCTCTGTGCCACTAATTGTGTGAACTTGGGAAGGCCACTAGGCTCCTGTGACTCAGTTTCTCCACCCATGAATGGAAATAACATTTTCCACTCTCATATGACTATCGTCATTTAAGTGAAGGTGAATAAGTGAATGTGAAATCACTTTGAAAAGACTACAACCGTGTGCACTTCAGGCTACCCTCATTATCTGTAAATGAAGCTCTTCAAAGCTGTAACCACTACAGACTTTACCTGTCTCCCACTGTCACCCCAGCCTGCCTGGTTTCAGTCTTCTCCTGCTGAAGTCAAAGCTTGAAGGACCTAAAGAAGGGATCTTAGTTTATGTTTGTGGATATCCAAGCTCACTGGCATGTTCTCCTTAACCCCATCCCCAATACACACACACACACACACACAATTACTTACTTTCTACTGCCTAAAAAGACTTTTAATGAAATCATTCCCCATAAACATCTTGGACTTACAGAATGGCCATCATTAAAAAGTCTACAAATAATAAATGTTGGAGAGGGTGTGGAGAAAAAGGGAACTCTCCTACACTGCTGATGGAAATGTAAATTGGTGCAGTTGCGAAATGATCCAGCTATCTCACTGCTGGGCATATACCCAGACAAAACTACAGTTCAGAAAGATACATGAACCCTGATATTCATAGCAGCACCATCTACAACAGCCAAGACATGGAAACAATCTAAATGTCCACCAACAAATGTATGGATAAAGAACATGTGGTATATAAATACAATGGAATATTACTCGGCCATCAAAAAGAATGAACTAATGCCATCTGCAGCAACAAGGATCAATCTAGAGATTATCATACTAAGTGAAGTCAGTCAGAAATAGAAAGACAAATGCCATATGCTATCCCTTATATGTGGAATCTAAAATATGACACATATCAACATATCTATGAAGCAGAAACAGAATCACAGACAGATAACAGACTTGTAGTTGCCAGGAGGGAGGTAGTTGGGTTAGGGAAGAATTGGGAGTTTGGGATTAACAGATGCAAACACTAGTATGTATCCTATAAACAGGTAAACAACAGGCCTTACTGTATAGCACAAGGAGCTGCATTCAGTAGCCTGTGATAAAATGTAATGGAAAAGAATATATACATAAAACTGAGTCATTTTGCTGTACAGCAGAAATTAACACAACATTTAAATCAACTATACTTCAATAAAATTAAAACAAAATAAAAAACATCTTGGACTTAGGTCGCAAAAATATCAGTGGCTGTGGGGTTCCTGTAATGTAGGAGACCCAGCTTCAATCCTTGGGTTGGAAAGATCCCCTGGAGAAGGAAATGCCAACCCACTCCGGTATTCTTGCCTGAAGAATTCCATGGACAGAGCAGTCTGGCAGGCTACAACCCACGGAGTTGCAGAGTCATACATGACTAAGCAACTAACACTTTCACTTTTGTTGGCTTCTAAAGTCGCTGTCATGTGGGAAAGTTCACAAAAACAATGGCTATAACTTAATGATCTCTCCACCAGGCATTTAACACATGCTATCTCAGTTGATGTATCCTCTAAACAACTAGACTTACTTACAGAAGAGGGGCTAAAGCTTACTGCTGGGAGGACAGTGCTTGTCCACCCAGCCTCCATCTTCATCCTTCCCAACTGGGTCCAAGAGGTAGTGGTGGTGGTGGTGACAAGAATTGGTTCAGTTCTAGGTAAATTTTGATGATATAATACTCCAAAGGATAGGTAAGGGACTGGCCATAAAGGGTGAGAAAAAGGAGTTAAGGGTGAGATTGGGCATGAAAAGTGTTGGGTAAACTGGAGAACTTTGAACAAACACAAAATTACACATTCTATTATTATGACCTCTCTCTGTCATTGGGTATGGGGACTGTTTGGGTGGAGGAAGTTTTCCCCTCTCAGCCCGGCTCTCTCTTTCCGATTTCCTCTCTCATTATTAGTGTGCAGACTCCAAGGGTGCAAACTGGTTTCAAGAATGTTGCCAAAATAACCACAAGGTTCCATCCTGAGCTAAAAATAAACCATTTTTTAACCTATTGGTAAACCTCACTGCAATGATCAAGAACCAGCTGAACTCTATACTGGCTCTTGCATAATACCCTTCTTCCTCTCCACAGCTCACAGCAGGTGGGGAAGACCAAGGGTCTTCATGCTGTTTCCCTGACCCTCTAGGATGGATGCGTGTGGCTGGAAAGAGATGGAGGTTGCTCTGGTCAACTTCGATAACTCAGACGAAATCCAGGAAGAACCAGGCTATGCCACAGACTTTGACCCAACCACCCCAAAAGGCCGGCCTGGGAGCAGCCCCTTCTCCAACTGGAAGACCCTCATCAACGACGGCACCAGCCATGAGACCGTCTTCTCCAAGCTCCCAGGAGACTACATTGATTCCCCAGGGCCTGAGACGGTGGTCTTAAATGAAGGAAACCAGCGAGTGATCATCAACATTGCTGGCCTGAGGTTTGAGACCCAGCTTAGAACCCTCAATCAGTTCCCAGAGACCCTCCTGGGAGACCGGGAGAAAAGGATGCAGTTCTTTGACTCCATGAGAAATGAGTATTTCTTTGACAGGAACCGGCCTAGTTTTGATGGGATTCTATACTATTACCAGTCTGGTGGGAAGATCCGGCGCCCGGCCAATGTCCCTATCGACGTCTTTGCAGACGAGATCTCCTTCTATGAGCTGGGCAGTGAGGCCATGGACCAGTTCCGAGAGGATGAAGGCTTCATCAAAGATCCTGAAACACTGCTCCCCACCAATGACATCCACCGGCAGTTCTGGCTCCTGTTCGAGTACCCTGAGAGCTCCAGTGCTGCCCGTGGTGTGGCTGTGGTCTCCGTCTTTGTTGTGATCATCTCCATCACCATCTTCTGCCTGGAGACCCTTCCTGAGTTCCGAGAGGATAGAGAGCTGAAGGTGGTGCGAGACCCCAGCCTCAACATGAGCAAGACAGTCCTCTCCCACACCATGTTCACTGACCCTTTCTTCATGGTGGAGTCCACCTGCATCGTGTGGTTCACTTTCGAACTGGTGCTCCGGTTCGTGGTCTGCCCCAGCAAGACTGACTTCTTCAGGAACATCATGAACATCATTGACATCATCTCCATCATCCCCTACTTTGCAACCCTCATCACGGAGCTGGTCCAGGAGACAGAGCCGAGTGCCCAACAGAACATGTCCCTGGCCATCCTGAGGATCATCCGCCTGGTGAGGGTCTTCCGCATCTTCAAGCTCTCCCGCCACTCCAAGGGGCTGCAGATCCTGGGGCAGACGCTGAAGGCTTCCATGCGGGAGCTCGGGCTGCTCATCTTCTTCCTCTTCATCGGCGTCATCCTCTTCTCCAGCGCAGTCTACTTTGCCGAGGTGGATGAGCCAGAGTCCCATTTCTCTAGCATTCCTGATGGCTTCTGGTGGGCAGTGGTCACCATGACGACTGTGGGCTATGGGGACATGTGCCCGACCACCCCAGGGGGGAAAATCGTGGGCACTCTGTGTGCCATTGCAGGGGTCCTCACCATTGCCCTCCCTGTGCCTGTTATCGTCTCCAACTTTAACTACTTCTACCATCGGGAGACTGAGAATGAGGAGAAGCAGAGCATCCCAGGAGAGATTGACAAAGTCCTCAACAGCGCGGGCTCAAGAATGGGCAGCACAGACTCTCTTAGCAAGACCAACGGTGGCTGCTCTGCAGAGAAGTCCAGGAAATGATATCTCCAGGGCTTCTTGGCCCCGAGTCTCCCAGGTCTCCCTGTCTCTCTCTCCTCCTCCCACCTCTTGCTCTCTGTCTTTCCAGAGACCAAAATACATCATTTGTGACTACAGACCATCTTTGATTGGAAACTATTTTAATAAACTGATATTTCTGCTCTATTTTCTCAGCTGTTTCTTTTCAATTGACTGTAGAAAGATTCCATTCTCCTTTCCTGTGAGGGGGGAGTTCAGGTCCTTGCATCTCACCTGTGGTGCAATATCTTCATTACCTGGAAGCAAGGAAATGCAGACTCCAAGCCCACCTCAGACCTGCTGAAGCAGAATCTACATTTTAACAAGATCCCAGATGATTCACTGTCACATTAAAGATGGAGAAGCACTAGTTCTGGTCTTCCTAAGAGGAAGCACCTTTAAAGGCCAGGAATGGCTGGGAGCAATGAATAAGAACTCAGAGTTGTTTTAATAATGGTACCATACACTTGTGTAACATTGCTTACATTTTCCAAAGCCCCTTCACCTATCTCACTGCATCTAAAAATAACCAGTAGAACAGATGTGACTCTTATTTCCACGTTGTAGAACAAACCAGGAGACGATGACTTGCCTAAGGTCACCCATAACCATGAACAGTCAGTGCTGGAATCCAAATCTCCTGTCTGCTGCCTTGACTATTATTTCCACACTGTAAATGAACAAACCAGGAGATGGTGACTTATCTAAGCTCTCTCAGAACAGTAAACAGTGCTGGAACCCAAATCTCCTACCTGCTAGCCAGGTGGTCTTTCCACATGAGGAGAATGTGATAGAACTGAGGACAGGGGGGAGAGGAGCTCAAGGGGTCTTTCAGAGGATCCAGGCAGCACATTTCCAGACAAGCACACTCTTCCTGGGGGGTCCCCCATTTCCGTGCAGCCTGGGAGGCAATGCCAGCCTGGCCTCCTTGATCCTCAGTCCCTCTTTTGGGCAGTGGACAAGCAGAAACGTTCTCTTGGCCCATCTCCATGAATCTGTGCAAACACTGGGGATCCTGAGTGTGGTGAGTATATATACCAGGGCCTCAGAGAGCTGCTCCTGGAAAATGTACCGGCCCACCTACCTTGGGGTTCAGCTGGCTGAGTCATCAAGAACTGACTGTGGGGCAGCTGGGGTGGGAGCAGCAGGACCCTTAGACATGTGTGCAGAGGCCAGTCCCTATCCCCAAGGAGGGCGGTTGTCATAGGAACTGAGGAACTGCCTACCTGGGAGAGGATCTTGCTCAGCCCATTGTGATCCCAGGATGAGGGAATGGAGTTGGGATTTCCCTGAAAGCAAGGAAGGAAGTCTCTACTCTGTCTCTGCCCCTCACCCCTCAAGTTAGGAGGCCCGTGCCTTCCTCGGACCCAATAACCAACATCTGGTCACATCTCAAAGGAGAGTCAACACCAGAATAATGCCTCTGGGCTGCAGGTCACTGCACACTTCCACTTTATACAACCCAAACCACACACCCACAGCATTTAACCTTGGAACATACCCAGTTCCACACAACCCCGGGAGACACAGCACTATAGCCCCAGGTACCACGATACAACTTTCACTTCCAGGTAGACTAACAAATGAACTGGTGTGGGAAAAAGCTAATCCTCTCCTCTCCTGTGTCCTTAGTCTAGGCCCTAAGAAGCTGGACTTAGTCACCTTGTCTCCATCCTGCTCTAAAAGTCCCAATCTCTTTCTTGCATGTTAACTCCAAGGTATAACTTGGCACTGAGTCATAGAAAGATCTGGCCTTGGCTTTACAGCCCTTGGAGCTGGGCCAGCAGGATTCCTGTCCCAGACCTGTGCCTCGGGGTTCTGAACTTTGGTATACCTTCTTCACAATTTCCTAAGCTCCCTTTCAATTTTCTTCTTGAGATCATTCTCCAATTCTCTTCACACTCTTCAACTTCCAAGAATAGGGTTGACCAGATGTCCTGGACTCACACCTATGGGATTACCCTGAAGCTTTGTGCCAGGCTCCAGTGCCAAGATGGTGGTCTGGTGAACAGATTGCTCCCACTGTCTGGGGTGGCATTTCTCTTATAGGCTCACACAAGCTCAGATGCCAGGATGGTGGTTTTCACTGATTTGGGGTGATGCAAATTTTTATATACACCAGGGCCCTTGCAAAAACTATTTGCCTAGAATCTAAAGCATATTTGACAAAAGAGCCCACACGCCCACATTCTGCCTTCTGGGAGCCACGTCATCATAATCCTTTATACTAAAAACCTCTCCCCACAGAGAAACCCTTTGCCCTTTCATGTCAGCCCTCCGAAGTAGATATTATTACCCTCATTTTGCCATATGAGGAAACTGGTTCAGAGAGGTTCAAGGGCACACAGCCAGGAAGCAGTAGAGAGGGATGTGAATCTAGGTCTCTTTAATGTTAAAATGTATCACACCAGGATGCCTACCCAGAGCATCCTAACCCAGAGAACAGCCTCTGCTGGAGCAAGGAAGTGGGGTTGTGTCATGATACAGACTGGGCACATTCCTGGGGGCGAGTAGGTTCTTCACCTAAGGCCCTACTTTCTTATTCTCTCCAATTTCATATTCAGAGGCTGAGCCACATGCTGCATTACAGCTTCACATAATGCAAACAAGGTAAGATACTGAGACTCCAGAGCCGACTGGACCAGTGTCCCCAGAAGCCAAGATTGGGCCCTGGAGCCGCAGCCATTCTCTTCCTGGGATCCTGCAGGAAGAGTCCAGTCTAACAGGGCAGAGGGAGCCATTCTTCTTCTCCAGTCAATCCATTTATCCCCAGAAGTTAAGAGGACTGATCATAGGATTCTGATGCCCAGGAAGTAGGTCTAGGCCTTCAGGTTGGAGTCAGGGAATGGGACTACAGGAGCAAGCCCTCCAAGACACCGCCCCCACCCCCTGCCACCATGTCACTGCTGCCAATAGGCCGGTGTCATGGTCTCTGCGCGCCTTCACTGAGTCATCTATTTCTTCTCCAACAACCCAGGGAGATGGACCATGGGAGTCCCTTTCACCATCCATCTGCCCCGCCTCCTGTTGGCAATGGGATCTGTCGTCCATTGTGGAGCACCCAAGATGGCTTATGACAGAATGGGGAGAGTCAGGGCAGACAGGACAGGGCTGCCCAGGGGGTCAAGTGCCAAACACAGAAGGAAAGATATTCCCACTCTTATCAAGGAGGGAAGGACTGGTCATCAGCTGGGCTCAGAGAAGCCTGCTTTGAGGAGGGCAGAATGGAGCCCTGAGGCTTCATTCAGCCAATTAATACTGATTGAGCTCCTACTGTGTGGTAGACAATTTATAGCCACTGAATAAGGACACAGAAAGAACAAAAAGTGTCCCTTTAAAGTTTCACAATACAAATATGCATAATGTAAGAGAAACAACAAAAACATTTTCCCAGGATGCTATAATTTGCAGAAGGCTTCCAAATCTTGTGTTTTCTCTTCTACCATGTCATGCTGGCTGTCTTTACAAAGAACTGTGCAAGTCAAGACAAACATTTGTGTCTATTCATCATTCTCTTTTAAAAATGCCTTATAAACCAAAAAGAGTTTCAAAAACTTAAAAATGTTCTGACTAGAAAGCTTTCTAGATTTGAAATCAAAGGACTTGGCTGAGTTCTTACTAATTGTATCACTTTGACCTCAATGAGCCTCAGTTTCCTTATGTGGAAAATAGAGATTAAAAAAAAAATACCTACCTTATAGTAAATGGGGCCATCCCCCAACCCCAGCATGCACACACAGACAGACGCACAGCAGGGAGTAGTTTCAGAGACCTCCCAGCTGCCCTCTTTTACCCAAACTGGCCAACCAGGCTCTTCAGGACCTCTACAGGCTGCCAAAGTGGCTGCTTGGGACCTGCCTTCTGTTTGAGACAGGTCCTTTTGTGACTTCTTACTTCTCTCATTCTTATACTTGTACTCAACCTCTTTGAGCTTACTTCCAAATCTAAACAAAAACAAAAAAAAATGTAGAGTTGTACCTGCCTCACACGGCTATTGGGAAGAATCAGCGATGTAGTGTAATTAAAAGTAGCTTACAGCTGTAAAGCAATACACAAATGGAAGAAATTGTTACTCTTTAAATGCTGTCATTTTAGACCAATTAACACTGTCCAAGTGAGTATAGAACTAGCTTTACAATCCAAGTCAGATCATGACCTGGTCTCAAAGATAAAACTAATTTCAAAGACAGTATAAAAATAGAATGAATGGGTACAAAGCAGGGAAACTAGTAGGAGTAAGGATAATATTATGCTTAATAAACAACTGCCCTCTTCTGATGTTTCAAACACGTGTTTCATTTTCTCCAAAGCAATCGTCATAAGGTAAGTATTATTTCTGTTTTACAGATAAGGAAACTGAAACTTCAGAAAGTTAAGTAACTTCTCCCTCTGCTATACTGGGGGGATTCATCATAGGCACCCCAAAATCAGGCTGACCAGATATAGATGGTACTCCAGTTGTCCTGTCCTACCACTTTCTTGCCCAAATACCCAAACCCTATGTCTGTCACCCTCAAGTCACCTTCACCCAGAGGTACACCAAAGGTGGTGGTGCCCCGACATGGGCCACAGCACTCCCTATGGTCTGGGAGGTTGGAGAAGCTGAGTCTGGAGCCTCCACTCCCACCACAGCAGCCCCTCTAGGCCCACACCTGTGCAGAGGCCACTCAGAGGAGCTCGGCCACTGGTCTGAGAAGGCAAGCTCTGCAAAATTCCCAGAACCACCTCCTGGCACAGACCTGCAACTGCAGGGTGGTCTGGAATTGCTGCCACCCGAGACGCTCAAGCACAGGCTGTGTGTCCTGCTTCCCCAGCTTCCTGACGGCCCTGCCCAGCCCTTGCTCTGCTCTACACACAGTCCCTTCCCTGTGACTTGCTCAGCACTCCCTGATGCGGCATAAACTGATGCAAGAATGCCTCAGGCCAGACGCTTTAGTTGCAGATAGCAGAAACCCAATCACATGGAACCAAAGGAGAAGACTTTATTGGCTCACATGACTGAGAAATGCAGGAAAGCTGATGGTAAGCCAGCTGGGCCCAGGAACTCACACACCACCTTCAGAGCTCTCATTACTTCTGCCTCGCCTTTGTCTGGACATGCAAGCATTCTCCATGGAGAGGGAGCATAGCAGTCCCCAGGACCCAGTCTTAACATCATCTAACCAAAAATATATAAATATTTTAGCCCCCCATCTTTAGGGCTTCCCAGTGGCTCAGATGGTAAAGAATCTGCTTGCAATGAGGGAGACCAGAGTTCAATCCCTGGATGAGGAAGATCCCCTGGAGAAGGGAATAACAGCCCACTCCAGTATTCTTGCCTGGGAAATCCTATGGACAGAAGAGCCTGGTGGGCTACAGTCCATAGGGTCACAAACAGTCCGACATGAGTGAGTGACTAACACCCACACAGTTAATCACCTTTGTATCTAATTACTTCAATTCCTCACACTTCAGATCCAAAAGATAGGCGTTTTCATCTGTCTCTGACTGTTTAGTCACCCAGTGGTGTCCGACTCTGCAATCCCATGGACTATAGCTGCCAGGCTCCTCTGTCCTTGAGATATCCAAGGCAAGAATACTAGAGTGGGTTTTCATCTGTCTAGTCCACTGCTGTATTCCCAGGCTCTATTACAGCAGAGAGCAGTTGTTCAATCATTGCTTTTTGAATTAATAAATTGTCCCTTCAAGCTCCCCCTCCCAATTACGCTAAGGAGTCCAAACCAAGCCACTCTGTAGGCCTGGGGAGATCTTATTCTCCCCCTACTCCCAATCTCCTCCAGATCCTAGACCTACAGGCTGAAGATATTTCTTAATGAGGAGTGTGATGATAAGTGACCATTGAAGGCATATTGGGGGTGGGCTCTGGGGCCTGGCTGGAGTTATAAAGGGGCCAGGGGAGGCCTGGCCTAGCGCACAATCCAGTCACCTTTGGGGAGATCATTCTGCACTTCCCCTGGGACTGCTCAGCCTGGTGGACAGAAGAGAGATGGCAAGGAGAGCCGGGAGACTCTCTCTGAGAGCCCTACTCTGAAGGTCTCCCTGTCTCGGACCCCTTCACAAGCTTCCCGCTGGAACAAGTGAGCCTTCAAAAGCCTGCCCTGCTCAAGGATCCTGGATATCCCACCTCCCACGTCCATTTGAACTCCTTCCCCTAATGCCTAGGCCGCCCACCCCACTCACTTCTGCAGGCCCTCCTCTCCTGGAGTCCTGCAGGCCCGCCTCCACAGCAGATGCAGGGGGGAGGGGGAGAGCGTGCACCCCCCACAGGTGCCAAGGCGCCCACCAAGCCTCTCCCCAGCCCCACCCTTCACCCCTTGTTCCCTTGTAGGTCCTGGGTTGGAAAGGAAAGAGATCCCTGCCAAGATGATTCTACCCAGAAGCTGATTCCAGCCCCCTAAAAGATAAAATGCATTCGCCTCGTGGAGTGCAGCACTCCAAAGCCCCTTTGAAGTGAAAGGAAGAAAGCTGCCCCTTCTCCCCAGAGACCACTGAGTCTAGAGACAGGAGGATGTTTGCCCTCAAACGCAGGGATGAAAAGGAACTGGAGGAGGCAGGGAGCCGGGGAGATGGGGGAAAAGGAAGATCAGACACGTTTTTGTTATCACTTCTCAGGGGAAGCGGAGGTAAGAAGCTGCCTGCAAAATGTCACTGGCTAATGAATGCTGTTTCACTCCAGTGCCGAGGTATCAGTCAGGAGGCAAGCAGAGGGATGACAGCCGTCCTCATTAGGGCCTCTGGGTGGATCTGCTGCTCTTCTGAGCTGTAGGCGTCAGGGCTGTATCCCCTCCTTCCCACCTGATTGTGTAGTTCTATTGTTAAAGGGAAGAATAAATATAAAATAGGAAAAATAAACATGGCAGAATAATACAAAACTATCAAGGTTATTGTGAGAATTAAATAACATATGAAATTCCTTACCAAAGGGTAAAACATGCTACCAAGTAGGAGGAGATGGATGAAATCTAGGATAAAAACTCCCCTGCAGGTAGTAAAGAGTTCAAGGGCTGTGGCTGTGCCTTTTTAATGTTGGTACATAACAGTTGCTAAATGAATCAAGGGAGGAAAGGAGGAAGAGAAAGGGGCAATCCAAGGCAGAAGGAAGACCACAGGAGGGCAAACCCAGAGGTCCCCAATTCCCCCCTACACTCCCCCAAATGATAATAATCGTGATGCATTCATCTGGAGAGTTTGAGGTGAAGTAACTCCTTGACACAGAATTTTCTGTGCAGGCTCTGAATTCTCTGTTTTCTGAGAGTCCAAGGAGGAGAAGCAAGGACAGCGAGATCAAACCAGTCAATCCTAAAGGAAATCAACCCTGAACATTCATTGGAAGGATGGATGCTAAAGCTGAAACACCAACAATTTGGCCACCTGATACAAAGAGTTGACTCACTGGAAAAGACCCTGATGCTGGGAAAGATTGAGGGCAGGAGAAGGGGACAACAGAGGATGATATGGTTGGATGGCATCACTGACTAAATGGACATGAGTTTGAGCAAACTCCAGGAGTTGGTGATGGACAGAGAAGCCTGGTGTGCTGCAGTCCATGGAGTTGCAGAGTCGGACATGACTGGGCAATTGAACATAACAAAGCAGAAGAAGATAATGAACACCCACCATGTACCCAATTCACTTGCTTAGGTGCATAGATGGCTTGCTCACTCTGTCCCCACTATGAGCCAAACACCAAAAAAGGCTCTGGGGTTGCAGAGACTGAGAGGGGCCCCCGCCCTTGGAGAGATGAAACGGCCTTCACAGAAGAGCCAGAAGGCCACGTCCCCTCCCCTTCTCCACCTCCCTGGAGGATGAGTCTGAGACCTGTGCCTCCTGATAAACCATCAACTTTCTGAGCTCTCCTGTGAGTAAATAGCCAACTCCCCTCCCCCATTCCCTGGCTCCTTCAGACTGGAGGGGATCCAGCCCCTTGTACACCCAACCCACTAACCCATCCTGGGCTAGAGCCCACAGAGGGGAGACTGTGGACACAGCTCAGTCTCCTGCCAGGCAGTCTGCCCCAGTGGAAGCCCCACATTCACGCAGAAATGAATCTGAAGTCCAGGAGAACAATTCTGCCAGCGTTGACAGAAATTCTAGTCCCGGAAAAGTCTCCTGCCAGGAGAGCAAAGCGAGAGTCATGCTCCCTTCTGGGTTCTGAAGGATCAAATACCAAGATGTTTCCCTTTGAGTGGAGAGAGGGGAAAACAGGTTTTGCATTTCCCAAGAGAGGCTCATCTGGCCTTGTCTTAGGGAGAGTGGGGACCTCGCTGCAGGGAGTGGTGAAAGAGGCCAGGCCTGTGTCTCTCTTTCTGTTCTTTGGGGTGATAGAGGGGCACAGAGAGGAAGGGAAGGCTTGTGGCTGGGGCCTAAAGTCTAGCATGTTGATAACGAAAGAGGCTTTTTTAAAAAAAAAAAGCTTAAATAAGTGAGTAGAAAGAGCAGAGAGCTGCAATCTTCTCTTTGAAACTGGATAAAGAAGCAAAAAAGAGGGGGAAAGCTAAGACTAAGAATAGTTCCTTATAAAGGAAAGAGGTGGTCCGATGTCTTGAGGTTTGTTTTAATTTTCTCAAAAACATCATCTGTAAATGAAATGCTCACCTTCAACTGTTTTTAATGACAGATGGATGCTTTTTTAAGTTAAGTAGGTTTGGAGCACTGTGCTCACTGGTAAGCACAAGTAGATATGGCCATGTTGGATCTGGAAAGTCAGGATATGCAAGGAGCTGGGCCTAGACAATCCTTTCAACTATAATTGGGAGCTATTAGGGCATATCTTTTAGAGATGCCAAGAGAATCGGATGAGATGTCAACTACAAAGCCTCTTTCATAGAACTAACACTAAATAATTAGTAGACTTCGAATTTCCTTGAGCACCTCCATGAGATCTCAAAAAAAAGAAAAAGTTCAAAACATAATCAGGGTTCCTGTTGCCAGTTGGTGGCAGCATACCTGAACTCAGGGTGGCGCACTACTTGGAACACTCCTGAGCAAGCCTCTTGCTTCTGCCTCTATGGGACCCTTAGGACATTTTCCCAAAAGCAAGGATGCCTCCTTCCAACTCCCTTGTGACACTTCACCGTGTCCTCAGGATTCCCTTCTATGACAGGAATAACCACAGCAGTGATCAATGCTGTGGTGAGTGCATGCATGCCTGCTAAGTTGGGTCTTAGCAACCCTAGGGACTGTAGCCTGCCACTTTCGTCTGGTAATGGGATTCCCCAGGCAAGAATACGGGAGTGGATTGCCATGCCCTCCTCCAGGGGACCTTCCTGACCCAAAAATTGAACTCATGTCTCTTAAATCTCCTGCATTGGCAGGCAGATTCTTTGCCATTGAGCCACTTGAGGACCCAAGACCTGGTGCACCCAAATAAATAAATAATTTTTAAAATGTGCATTTATTATTTCATGGTTTCTGTGAGTCAGGAACCCAGGCACAGCTTAGCTGGACCCACAGGCTCAGGGTCTCTCAGGAGTCTGCCACCAGGTATCAGCTGATGCAGCAGTCACCTTGGGGCTCAACTTGACGGTAGGAATCTGCTTCCAAGCTCACTCACATCCTTGGTTTCTCCAGGGCTTCTGGACTGAGGGAGACAATCTCTGTCCCTCCTGTTGGCCAAAGGTCACCCTCAGTTCCTTGATGAGTGAACCTTTTCATAGGGCAGGAGACAAAAAGACAATTTGCTTCCTCGGAGTGAGCAGGTGAGAGGCAGGAGTGGGGCAAGTGAGGCGAGATCTACAGTCTTTGCCAAGCAGCCTCGACGCTGATACTCCATCACTTCCAGGTATTGGCTACAAGTAATTCATTCAGTGTAGCCCACACTCAAGAGGACTGGGGCATGGGGTTTTGTGGAACAGGTGTCCAGCTGTGATGTCTTCACTTCAGCCCTTGGTTCTCTGAGTTTATGTAAGATCGTTCTACTATGGTTTAGGGGGCAGAGGGGGCTATGTTGGGGATAATTGATGATGTTCTAATAAACTGGTCCTGCAACAGCCATAAACAAAGGCCACCCTCATGAGAAAGACGGCAAAGTGTGCTTTGAAGGAAGTGGATCCCCGGTGTCAGTCTTCCAAGGAGGAGGGTCTTAGACAGGTGGTGTGGGTGTGCGCCTCTACTACACCCTCCCTTTCTTGGAGACCTCAAAGAGAGAAACTGTCTGGATATGAGCTTCAGGGCAGAAGGCAATGAGATAACATGGGAAGCAGCATCATGGCCCCCAAAGTTGTCCACACTGTGATTCTTGAAACCTTTGAATATGTTACTTAAACATGGCAACAGGGGGTTCTGCACATGTGACTAACTTAAGGATCTTGAGTTGAGGGGGGGATGATCATGGATTATGTAGGACCCACGAGGGTCTTTATTAGAGGAGGTGGGAGGTCTGAGTCAGGAGATGTGCCAACAGAAGAAAGAGTGATGAGACCATGAGCCAAAGAATGCAGATAGCCTGTAGTCACTGGAAAAATCAATGAGGAGGGTTCTTCTAGAGCTCCCTGAGAGAATACAACCCTCCTGACACCTTAGCTGTGGCCCACTGAGACCGATTTTGGATTCCCAACCTCCAAAACAATGAGTTAATATGTTTATGTTGTTTCAAGCCACTAAATGGGACCAATTTGTTGCAAAAGCAACAGATAACTAATACTATTTGGTACCTGTTAAAAGAAATGGAGATAGAGTGGGTCAACGCATAGAGCTTAAGCTGACTTCTAGGGGCTTGTTACTCGTGTGTACTCCCTTTTGAGTCATCTAGAGCCTGTGCACTTAAGCCATGCACCCCTGCCTGGGCCAGAGAGTTAGAAGGAGCTGCACCCTTCAGGGGACCACAAGGTGAAGGCAGTAGGGATTATCAGAGATCCTCCAAGGGGAGGTGACTTGCCTGTGAGGTCCACCAGCCTCTACTCTCCAATGAGAGAGTCTCTTAACCATGCCCACCCTGGAGGTGCAGGTCTTATTTCTTGGGAGATGGAAGTCAAGGCTTATAGGGGATGCCCCAACCCACTACACTGACCTCCTCTGCAGTACCAGGAGGCCTGACATGACAGTCCCCTGCTACAGGGCCTTAGATGCTGGGGGTTGCCCACCAATAAACCTAAGGAGATAATCAAAGCTGCCAGAAGCTTCAAGGGCAAATCCTAGAGACAGGGCCTCTTTGCCAGCCTGCTGTGGAGCCGCTGATGAAGCCAGCCGCCACTCCCCCTGCCCAGAAGACATCCCCATCAGGTCACAGTTCTCCGGCTTCAGCTCTCAAATCCTCCCTCAAACCCTGTTGGGACTACAAAAATGACATCTTATCTAGGGTGAGAAAAATTTATAAAAACCTTTGTAGGTGTTTCGGAGCCTGGTGAAGTCCAGCTGGCCCTTCTGGAGTAGCAGAGCTGCAGGAGTTGGTCATAGGATGCCTCAGGGAGGCACAGGCTGCTGTGAGTCCAGGTAGGGCAGGCAGAGAGAGCAGCTGAGCCAGCCTGCTTCCCTTTTCCTCCATGCAAAGCCATGGCCCGTGTCAAGGGCTCTGAAGCACAGCTGAATTGGGACCATACCTTCTAGATTATAAACTGGGACACTCATTGGCATAAGAAACATTCTGGCAAATGGAATCTGATTTCAGAATTACCATATTTTCTAGGACACTGCAACCAATTGAGAGAACAGTGGGACAGAGTATTTAAATTCTAGAATATGGTATCCCTCAGTAAATCTAGCCACAATAAGCTCTTGATACTTGCCATCCCTACAAAGCCCCAAAAGGGTGAAGGTCATGCTTTCCTCACCATCGGTGCTTTCTCACCTAATGCTAGGTGTGTTTCATAAATATTTAATGAAAGAGTGAAAGAACACATTCACTTTGACAAGGCCCAGACAAATTCCCAGCAGGTTTGTCTCAGACTTCATGCCAGGGCTGCCAGCTATTTGGGAAAGACCACACAGGCTTCCCCCATGGCTCAGCGGTAAAGAATCTGCCTGCAGTGCAGGCAACAAAGGAGCTATGGGTTCAGTCCCTGGGTCAGGAAGATTCCCCTGGAGGAGGAAATGGCAACCTACTCCAGTATTCTTGCCTGGAGAGCCACATGGACTGAGGAGCCTGGGGGCTACAGCCCATAGGGTCGCAAAGAGTTGGACATTACTGAAGTGACCGAACACACGTGCAGTCTCCTCTTTCACCCTCTTTCAGCTCTCTAGCTCAGTACCTCCAGAGGGGCAAGGGCTTTTTCAGGGTCCCTCACCCCTGTTGGGGGCGACACACTGGAGCCCACCTGGTACTTGCACCTCTCCAGGCCTGACCAGTCCCAGAACAAGCTACAGTGTTTCCAAGCAGTCCAGGCAGCTTCAAATCCCCCGCGCCTACTCCCCACCCCCAGGAGCTGAATGGGAAAGGACAGATGAGAAGCTGGATGGTGTGGGACTGACAGGCACAGTGGGGAAGGGAGGACACCCCTTCAGGATGCCACTTGTTATGAACCGAACTGAGTCCCTTCAAAATCTATATGTTGAAACCCAAACCCCGATTGTGACTGTATTTGGAGGTAGGGCCTTTAAAAAGGTCATTAAGGTTAAATGAGGTCATAAGGGTGGGGCCCTAATCCAATGTGAATGGTGTCCTTGTAAGAAGAGGAAGTGACATCAGGGGTGTGCAGGCACAGAGGAAAGGCCACGAGAGGACATAGCAAGAAGATGGCCATCTCATCAGCCAGTCAAGGACAGAGGACCCCGGAAAAACACAGCCTGCCAACACCTTGATCTTGGACTTCCAGCCTCCGGAACCAAGAGAGAGAAGTTTCTGTTGTATACAGCACCCAGTTTGTAGTGTTTTGTTACAGCAACCCTACCAGATCAGGGCACTTCTCAAGGTGAAGAAGATGTGAAGGTCTGAGTGGTCAAAGGAGAGAAAGAGGCCTGGGAGACATATGCACAAGTGCCCAGGGAACTTTGCCAGGGAGCAGGCTGTGGGTGGCAGAAAGCCCTTCCTCTCCCTTGGATATTTATGGCTGGAGTATCCATAGGGCACCTTCTGTGCCAACCTGTCCTAGGTCTCTCCTCCTTGAATCTTCTCAGATCCCACCTTCTCTCCCTAACTGGTCTATGTCTGGGGCTCACTGGAAATGTGTGGACTCAGGAACATGCTTGGGAATCCTCTCCTCTTTGCAGGTTATTCAAAGCCACCAGGGCCACAGGCTCAGCCACGGGAGCTCTGGCCCCAGCACCCCGCCCCTACAGCTGAGGGCCGCCTGCTTCATTGTCTCAGGAGCTGGTGTCATGACACCGGCCACCAGGGCGACTCCAGGGGTCCCGGGGACACAAGCCTGAGCATCCTGATGGCCAGTTTCCCACAGTCCACTCTACCGCTTATGAATGGCCTTCTTAATGAGAGATGCCTCAGAGAGCTAGAGTGGGCACAGTGACTGCGATTCGGTGCTGGCAATGGCGAGGGGTGCAGGGAGGAAATGGCCCACAAGACTCCCCAGGCCATGGTTCAAAGCTGCAGGACTTGTGGCTGCCCTTGCCTAGAAAGCTCCTTGATGCCTCTCACAGACCCTAAAAATAAAACTTCAAGGGCACAGCTATTCTGGTTTCAATGCTAGATGGAGCCCTGGGAAAGGAAGGAACTCTTAAGTTTCATGGCCCAGGCCAGAAAGGTGGGCTGGGACTAAAGGGGCAATGCCCAGCACCTCTGATGGAGCTTTATTGTCACCCGGAGGAGGTGGCAAAGGCCCTGAGCAGTCTCAGAAAAGGAGGTACAATTCCACCAGCCAGGACAGGGAGCTGACTACCAGCACCCAGCCCAACTCCAGAAGCATCTCCTGAAGCAAGTCCTGGCTGCTCACCAGGCTCCCTTGAGCGTGAACTCCCTGTGGGGGTGGGGGGAGAGCTGTTCTGCCAACTAAGAAGGGCTGACACAGCTCCCAAGCCCCTGGGGCACACAAAGTAGCACATCCTTGCCTGGCCAGCTCTAGATCAAAATGTGATTCTGATATAACAGATGATCCAGAGAGGTCAGAGATGGAGGGGCCCAGAAAACCAAGACTGGAAAGGGAAAAGCTAACCAGAGAGAAGTCCAGTGAGTGAGGGGTTTGAGGGCAGAGACCACATCTCCCGTGTGTCCATGTCTCCTGCTGAAGCTGGCACTGTGTCCTGTACACAGTATACACTGAGTGAATTCTATTGTTTGGCTGGCCCGGGGTGGGAGCGTGCTAAGTCGCTTTAGTCATGTCCGGCTCTTTGTGCCCCTGTGGACAGTAGCCCGCCAGACTGCTCTGTCCATGGGAAGGAGGAAACTGGAGGTAAGCCAAGCTGGCATTTGAGGTTAGGTCGCTAGAGGGCACTCCAGGACAAGAGCTGAGCACCCCTCACATTATTTTAAAAATTTAGAGACGACAGTTAGGAGTATGTTTATTCGTTCCACATACATCTTCAGAACAATTATTCTAAGTG
The DNA here is from genome assembly GCA_007570785.1 of Antilocapra americana. Taxonomy (NCBI): domain Eukaryota; kingdom Metazoa; phylum Chordata; class Mammalia; order Artiodactyla; family Antilocapridae; genus Antilocapra; species Antilocapra americana. The sequence continues at coordinate 4,640,262 of ML664070.1, read as the reverse complement.
CTGTGAAATTTGTTTATTCATTCAGCGTACATCTTCAGAACATAACACTAAGTGTTATGGAAGGATGCAAAAGGATTGAGATACGACTCTTGCTCTCAAAGTGAAGTGAGGTGTTAGTCATTTAGTCGTGTCCGACTCTTTGTGACCCCATGGACTGTGGCCCTCAAGGCTCCTCTGTCCATGAGATTTTCCAGGCAAGAATACTGGGGTGGGCTGCCATTTCCTTCTACAGGGGATCTTCCCAATCCAGGGATCAAACCTGTCTCCCATACTGCTGCAGGCAGATTCTTTACTGTCTGATCCATCAGGGAAGCCAATGTAAGCATATTTATCTATCAGTGACTTCTATTTTTTAAGAGCTGATTAATCTTCAAATGGGCTTCTCGGTGACTCAGTGGTCAAGAGTCTGCCTGCCAACGCAGGAGACACGGGTTCAATTCCTGGGTTGAGAAGATCCCCTGGAGTAGGAAACGGCAACCCACTCTTGTATTATTGCCTGGAGAATTCCATGGACAGAAGAGCCTGGCAGGCTGCAGTACAGAGGGATTGCAAACAATCAGACACAGCTGAGCACGCACGCAAACAATCTTCACACACGGTTCCTTCTACCTATAAAGCTTGTCCCTCCCTCATATCTGTATGCCTTCTAGCTTCTTGCATGTCACCTTTTCAGGGTGCCTACCCTTCCCACTTTGCTTTATAACATAACATGTTCCCACAGTGCTCAGTCATCTCACCCCACTCCACTTTCTCCAGTGGAGCTTAAAACCATCCAACATGCTGCCCAGTTTACACACTTCTTGTCTCCACAGTCCATATTCCCTACAGGGATCCTTGGTTCATAGAACAGAGCTTCACACCCAGTAGGTACTCAAAATATATATTTTTTAATAAACAAGACAGATGACAGTTCTAATTAGCCTCTAGTAAACTGAGTGGCCAGCGTACTCCTCCTGTTTGAAGGGTAAGGTGGACACTGTGCAGTAAGGGGGCTTCTCAGGTAGGGGACATTTATGCTGATCTTTAGGGATGAAGAGCAGCTCATGGGTCCGAGACAGGAGAAGGGGACAAGGCGCAGAGAGAATGGCAGGAGCAAAGGCCCAGAGGCGAGCCCTGCAGGGTGGTGGGTGTGGTCAGGGCAGAAGGACAGGCCAGATGTTTCCTCTGGCCTCACAGGAAGCTACTGCCTCCTCTGGTCTGTCAAGGCCCCTGCTCCAACCAGGGCTACTGGGCAGTATCCAGGCTGTGTTCCTCTGCCTGCCCAAGGTTTCCCACCACCGCTACCTGCTCTTGGTGTGTATTTCACTTGCAGTTCCTGCTATCTAGGTCTTCCTGATGTGGGCAACCTCCAGCACTCCCGGTGAAGAGATATTCTCCCCTTCTGCGGCTGCAAGGGGGAAACAAACTGCACAGCTCAGAAAACAATCCATCATTTTGTCATAACATTTCCATTTCAAAGACTTCCTTCCCAAGCTTCTCTCTGGCCAAAGCTTCCTCTCATTAGCATGAAAAGAACTGGCAGGGAAATGAGTGACAAGGAAGGAAGAGGAGCTGGAAATAGGGCTTGAGGCCTGAGGCCTCAGCCTGTGTGTGCTCAGGGGCAGGAGACTGTGTGTGTGTGTATGTGTCTCTGTGTGTGCATGTGTGTCTCTGTGTGTGTGAGCTTGCTTGTCTCAGCACTTATGAATCATGCCTCCAGGTCAGATGCTTGCCTGCTCATGTCACAAAGCAGAAGTCTCCACATTGTGCCAAGAAGTCCCCTGGGCACTGAGGAGCTGAGGACTCAGAGAGGAAAGATGTGCTCTCAGGACTCGAGCAGAGACCAACATGTCATAAATAACTAAGTGGCGAGATAAATGCTGTTGTAAAGATCTCCGCGGAGCAATTAGGAAGCTGGGAGGTTGCAGTCCAGTGGAGCTGGAGGGGGCGTCACCTCAGGACAGTTAAAGCTGGTCTTGAAGAGTGGGGAGCAGTTCACAGGTGAGAGAGTGGAAAGGAGAAAACAGGCAAAGGGAATGGCATGAGCAAAGGCCCAGAGGCCAGCCCTGCGGGGCACTGGGTATGGCCACACAGCAGGGAGAGGGCAGCAACTGCATGGAAGGTGGACTCCCCTCCTGGCCTGGTTCTCCTCGTCAGACAGTGCTGGTGAGAGACACGGGAGTGAGTCACCTACCCTGGAGCGTCTCTCCCAGCATCATAGCTCCTCACTGGCCTCCGGGTTGGCTTCTTCACAAACAAGTGACAAATGTGCTCCTAGCAAGACCCCTTCATCACGTTGCAGACAGCCCCCCACCCCGACCCCAGCAAGGTGGGCCTGCTGAAGAGCCTGGGGTGGGCCCCTTGGCAGAAACTTCAGACTCTGCAGATGGCTCGGCTTCTCCTCTCCCCTTCAGCATCCTCCCTGCGCGTGCTGAGCCATTCCCCAGGTTCACAGCAGGAGGGGGAAGGTACCTGAGTGTGCAGTGGGTACAGTTATACAGACGGCGAGGGAACAAGAGACAAACAGCGAGTAGTATGACTGATGAGAATGAGTGAATCATTCATTCAACAATACCTGATGGGGGCATTCCACGAGTTAGCCTCCCAAGATATCAGAGAAGAGTGTCTGCCCCTAGGGAGCCCACAGTCCTTGAAGGAAACAGAGAAGAAAAGAAAAATGCCAAGTGGACCCTAGGGAAAGGGCTGGGCCCAGCAGGTGCCACAGGAGGGCGTCAAACCCTTGTCAGGAATCCTGAAGACGTCTGGACTGAGGGGAGATTTCGAGGACAATGAAAAGTTGGAGAAAGGAGGAGTGTGGAGAACGTTCCAAGCAGAGATTTCTCTGCAGCAAGGAAAAACTCGAGGAGCAGACTGTGAGGCTGCCATCGCCCGTCAGCCCCAGAGGGGTGCTTCCCACCCAGGCCAGGGGTCACCACCCAGGCCAGGTGGGCAGAGGTTGCAATGGGGGCCATTCGGCCCAAACTTCCCATTTGTGAAAGTCATCATATTTAGGGCTTTCCACATTATCTCCAACTGAGGTTTGGATGTTTAAAATATAATTTGTTAGGTGCAATCCATTGAAATATACCTCAATTTCAGTTTTGGGGTTTTGTTTTTAATCTAAAAGAAGTCTAACAATACTGAAAATGGCCCAGTTCTGTCTCATTCTTGACAAACAGGCAGCACTGATTACACAGAAGAGAAGTGAGGCTTAGGCTAGCCGCCCAGTGCATGCTAGAACTTACTCAGCACTGCATCTGACTTCCCAATTCCATAAGGCTCGAGCACCAAGGATGTCCTCTGCCCTTGGGTTCCCAGGATATTCTTTTGTCTCCTCTGCCCCAACCCATCCCAGGTACCTCAATTCCTTGGGGACTGCAGTCTAAGCCCTTCTTCCTCCACACCACCCTCCACAGTGCAGCCTGGCTTCTTCCCTCCCAGAGGCCCCCAGTTCCCTCCGCGGCTCAGCCACAGACCCAGAAAGCCACTGCCATGGCACCTCCACTGCCCTGGGTCCCCCATTTTGTTTGTCCTTGGGTATGGCTTCCCCAGTGGCTCAGAGGTAAAGAATCTGCCTGCAATGCAGGAGACGTGGGTTTGACCCCTGAGTCAGGAAGATCCCCTGGAGCAGGGGATAGCAACCCACTCCAGTATTCTTGTCTGGAAAATCCCATGGACAGAGGAGCCTGGCAGGCTAGTCTATAGGATCGCATAGTCAGATACGACTGCAGTGACTTAGCATAGCACAGCACACCACAGCTGGGGGAGACCCCAGGAGATGCCCCCAGAGGGTCCCGTCAAAAAGACACGATCCACAGCTCCTGATGGAGGCCCCTCTCCCCACTTCCTAAAGGACAGTCTCCTTTGTAAAATGTCACAGCCAAACCTATAACTTCAGGCTCTCAGAGATGTACTGCGTGACACCTGCTCCTCAGGTCTTCGCAGGGCACGTGTGGTCGGCATACACTGGGGGCAGGGACTAGATAGTAACGTGGCCCCAGTCCCCCTTCTGAGAGTTCAGCTATTATAAAGGTGTGACTTTAAGCACAATCACCACAGCGGGGACCAGACCAGCTGAGATTTAGAAAAGTGAAGCCTGATCAATTGCACTGTCCCTTTTGGAGAAAAGATTAGAAGGGGTGCAGAGAGAAGGGAGGAAAGGTGGAGGGAATAAACATATGCAGGTTTGGCCAAGGGGCCCAGCACTGGGACCTTCCCAGGAGGTTAGTCAGCTTGCCCATCACAGCACCTCAAAGTAGCATGACAGAGAAAAACCTCTGACATACGCCTAAATGCCCTTGTTCCCCTTGATATTTGTATTTCCTCAGTGGCCTCTCCCCTGCTCAGGAGGAGCTGAGGAGGGGAGCTGGGTGTTCTCTTCACTGACATCTGTGGTCCTTGCGGAGCTTAGACACGTCCACCTCTGCGAGCTGGTAGACATGGGTCTGCCCCTGCAATGTAGCCCCTTTTCAGGCACTGGAGAGTAAGGTTTGAAGCCTCTAAGACAGAGGATGGGACTCTGGGTTGAAGTTCTTCCCCATGGCAACCCCGGGACCCTTAGACCTTCCCAGATGCCCTCTGCCTGTCCCACTAACTGCCTTCTCCAAGTGGCAGTCAAGCTCTTCTCTTAATAGACCATAGACCTAGAGCTGTTCTCTCCCTGGGCCAACATTCTCTACTCAATTCCACCTCAAGCCCTTGTTCCCCAGGTACAATCTCAGCCTAGAAAGGTCTTCTTCACTGTACTCTTTCCCTAAAAACATGTAGAACGAGAAAACAGAAAGACAAGATGGATCTTGTTTTTAAAATCCTGATCTGATTTTGAAATGGCCAATTTCCTTGTGAAGGTCTCCACCTATCAACTCCCCAAGCCTCCTCTATGCATATGGCCCTGGCTCTGCTGGACATGCCATAGGACTATCACATCCCACCCCCAGAGCGGTGCAGGGGTTCAGCCCCAAAGAAAGCCAGACTTTGCAGAAAGACAACATTTATTGAGAATCATCTGTCTGAAAACCTCATCTGTGTGTGTGCACGTGTGTTCATGTACATGTGTGTATGTGTGTGTGTGCAGGTGTGTGGGGACAGTGAGGTTCTTGGTCAGCGATGTGATCAGATGGCTTTGGCCAGCCCCACGAGGTTGTTGGCCCTGTCAAAGACGCTGTAATATTCTCGGATGAAAACATCCCCCAGGATCCAATGACGGGAATGATTTTCACCCTGGAAGCCACTGGTACAGAAGCCCTGGTCCTAGGAAAGGAAAGAGGGACATGAAGCTGGTTCCAGCTCCAGTTGCTGTATCTTTCCCTACCCCACCCTCTCAATCACCCTCTCATCTATTATTTCTTTCACCCTTGAAATCACCTTCCGAGGTAAGCAAACAAGTATCAGGTTTGTCTGCTCAACAAATGAAGAAATTGATATTCAGAAATAAAATGACTGAATCCAAGACCATCTGGTGAGTCCCCTTCCCCCTCACTTGTCCTCCCCAACACCCCACCATCCTGCTTTCAGCACTTACAGCCCTGATGATCCCCCCACCAGAGCAGGCCTGGGGACCCCAGGCCTTGACCATTTGGGGTGCTGAGGATTAGGTTAAAGCTGAAGCCAGCAGGGCAGTAGGGACAAAGTTTGGGTGTCCACAAAGCCCAGGCTGCTAAGAGAAATTCTGAACAAAGCCTAAGGCCCCAGGGCTTAGAATCCAGCACAGTGGGTGGAGGTTCCTACGAGTGGCCCCCACCCTCCCTTGGGCCCTGGGGTCTGTCCTTCTGGCTTGCCCTACTTTTCCCAGGATGAGGTTGCCCCCAGGACAGCCTCATCCTATTCTGAATGACCAGGTGGTGTGAATGTACAACCTGCTCTGTCCATCTAGGCCTTGCCACTTATTACCAACATGCCAAGTTGCCAAGAGGGAGGAGGAGAGCTGGGTGAAGCCAGGCTCCTCTCTGGAAATGCATACCTGGTTGGTATAGGCGAAGGGGGTCAATGGGTACATTTTGCCGTTGATCTCAAAGACTACAGTGGGCATGCTGCTCAGGCTGTTGCAGTCGATGTCAAACTAAAGAACAGAGGGAGGGAAGTCCTCTTAGAAGGGCCATGGGTGCGATCTGACTGCCAGAGGAAGTCAGAAGAAGTGCGATCTGACATCCAGACAAAGTCCCAGGCAAGACCCCTTGTTCTGCACTGGAGCTGAGCAGAGGGGAAGATCTGCTACTCAGAGGACCCCAGGGAAGTTCTTGGATCTCAAGGGAGTTGCACTGATGGGGACCACCTGTCATCCAGCCCAGGGACAGACACCAGCTGAAGACAAGGATGGAGACAAGGAAGGGTTGGCCTTGACGTTTCCCTCCAAGCCCAGCCAGAGCTCCCAAGGACACTGGGAGCACATAGCTGACAGGGAGAAAGCAGGGAGACTCATCGGTGGAGGGCATAGCAAAGCTCAGAGAGTCAGGGATGTGTGACCCTCTCTAGGGACAGAAGGTCAGACTGCAGTCACTGTGTGAGACATGAGAGCCTCCATGCCAAGTGTCCAAAGCTAGAAGAGCTAGGTCCACGCCCTGCAGGAGAACAGGCCCCTCACCATTTCCCTTTGTCATTGCTTCCATGTGCAAAGGGAGTTTCCTCTTTGGAAGTTCTGGGGAGGTGGGGATAAGGGTCTGGCCTCACCTCACCATACAGGTTCTGTGTGGCTCCAATGGCCTGCTGGATGTTGAGGATGTCGCTGCTGGGCCCGATCAGCATGGAGGTGCCCGTGTCCAGAATGGCCTGACAACCACCCTCACAGGCCACAACCACACCGCTGATGGTGACACTGCAGAGGAGAGACAGGGTGACCTTGCAGCGCATCCGGCATCCAGAACCCCCTCCTTGGACCTCTTCTAGCCTCCCCTGCAAGAGACCTTGGCAGGAAGGAAGCCCAGCCATCCCAGGTCCTTTCCTTTGGGCTCCTTTCTGGAGCCCCCATAACTTCCTGAACTCAGAGAAAAAAACCCAAAATCATTTTCTCCCAACTCAGCAGTGGCTAAATGGAGGTCACCTAACCTCTGGTACAGAAGGGACAATGAAACACAAAGTTACATGCACTAAGGGAGCGGGTAGGAGGAGCACTGCACGCTTTGCCCAAAGATCGGGTTTCCAGTTTTCTCCTGCCATATCCTTGCTGCAAGTTCCCCAACATTCCTGCACTTGGGCTTCTCATCTGCAAAATGGGTCCATCAGCACCCCTTCCTTGACTTCCCCAGGGGATGGTCATGAGCTTCAAACTCGATGTTAGTAAATTACAAAATGAAGATAATCATGGCACCGCTCTACAGGATTCCATTGAGGAGCAAATGAAGCAGTCACATTCTCACCCAGCACAATGCCTGGCAGAGAGTAGTGCTGGATAAGCACAGTGCCCATGTTAAGCTGCTTCAGCTGTGTCTGACTCTTTACACCCCTATGGACCATAGCCCACCATGCTCCTGTGGCTATGGGATTCTCAGACAAGAGTACTGGAGTGAGTTGTCATTTCCTTCTCCAGGGGATCTTTCTGACCCAGAGACAGAACCCACGTCTCTTATGTCTCCTGCAGAGGCAGGTGGATTGTTTACCACTAGCGCCACCTGGGAAGCCCCAGATAAGGCTTTCCTGGTATCTCTGCTGGTAAAGAATCCACCTGCAATGTAGGAGCCTCCAGTTTGATTACTCAGTCTGGAAGATCCCCTGGAGAAGGGATAGACTACCCACTCCAGTATTCTTGGGCTCCCCTGATGGCTCAGATGGTAGAGAATCCACCTACAATGTGGGAAACCTGTGTTCGATCCCTGGGTTGGGAAGATCCCCTGGAGCAGGGCATGCAACCCACTCCAGTATTCTCGCCTGGAGAATTCCATGGACAGAGGAGCCTGGCGGGCTACAGTCCATGGGGTTGCAAAGAGTTGGGACATGACTGAGCGACCAAGCACAGCACAGCACAATCTTATTAGTAAAGTGTAAGTGAATGGCCAGCAGTCTCACTAACAAGGACCCTTAGCCTTGAAGCATCTGATTCAGACTAGGCTGTGGTGAGCTGCTGGGCTGAGCCCTGGATCCTCACGGCCCCACACTTGGAGTCGGCCTCTAGCAGGGCCGCGGCTGCCTCTCACTCACCTGTCCACGGTGAACTGCCAGTACTTCTGCACAGTCACGGGCACCCAGTGCAGGGATCCTGTGTAGTAGGACGGGTCAATGGCCCCCAGCGTGAGCATGCTCTCCTGGCCATTCCTGAAACCGAGCAAAGGCATGTTATTGGACCCTGACACTGTGGCTCTGAGAAGAGGCATCCCAGCCTCACACAGGGCAGAGGCGATTCAGACCCCTGCCCGCTCTTCTCCCACCTCCAGCCCCCACCTCCACCCCAGAAGCTTCAGACGAGCTCTCCCGGCCTCCTGGCCACTCCAGGCTCTACTCTAATATCTCCTGCATACTGAAAGGAGAGGCCTGAACTCCCTCAGAGCCTGCTATTAGCAGCTGAGAATCTCAATGACATCAGTAAATGATTACTGAGGCCTATCACTTTGGAAGGAAAAAAGAGGTTAAAATCCCCTATGCAGAGATAGAGTCAAGCTTCTTTTTTTAAATGTCAGAAATGAAGGTCAAATTCTGGCCCAGTGGACTCTGGCTGCATCCACGACCATGTCGGGGCCTTTAGACAGAGGGTTAGATGTGCCTGGAAACAAGGAGAAGTGTGCTTAGATGCTGGTGTCCTTGAATTGCAGGGTCCCCGAGAGGTAGACCCTCCTCAGTCAATGGTCCCTGCCAGGCCATGGAAGTCCGGCCCAGGCTGGGTGCAGCTCCCACCTGTCCATGTAAACCGAGAACAGGTCCTGGGCCACCAGGTGCCTGATCATCATGTTGTCAAACACGGGCATCGAGTACTCTGAGGCAAGCGAGGGGTAGGCCATCCCCAGGATCCCGTCGAACTCGGCATAGGTGAAGACGTCCCCAGGCTCCTGGGTGCTCAGGCCTACTGTCTGCTGGGTGTCCACAATGTTGGAGACCTGCAAGAGAGACAGAGTGACCTCCACCAGGGGCCCTGCGGCCAGAAGACCCAGAGAGGGCTCGGGTCAAGCCCGTCTTCGCCAGCCCGCCCTCCCCTCTGTGGACAGTGTAGTTATGTGAACTTAAGAGAGGAAAGTTTCCCTTTTCAGCTCTGTGCTATGGTTTTGAGGGAATTGGTCTGACGAGGCAGGGGGCTGATTGGCAGGGGAAGAGAGGGCACAGGCGGGGGTACAGAGAGCAGTGCTCATGGTGCAGAAATTGAGGATAAGCTGAAAGAACAGGGTGAAACAAGGGCTGCTCAAAGGCCCTCTGCGGCCTGCTGTCCTTCCATTGGCTGCCCCCGGGGCACCTCCCAGGGAAGCGCTGTGGGGGCAGCAGAATAGATAGAAAGAACATGCACACGGTGGGCCTCTAAAAGACCTTGCTGTACACCCTTGCTTTGCCACGTGCTGTGTGACCTTGGACAAGTACTTCTCTGAGTTTTGGGGCTCACAGCAAAAAAGACTTCAGCCAGACCCCAGGAAGAACTCAAGGAAGAGCAAGGTGATGAGCACCAAGAGATACTGCTTGATTTTAATTTTAGATGGTGGGTGACGATGGAAGGAAAGATGCTAACATGTATTGGGCACTTACTATGTGCTGGCCGTTGAATCAAGTACCTCAGAAGGCAGAGAGGGCAGAGAGCATAGGCAGCCCTTGTCCAGAGGGCACAGATGCTTTCTGACTTGAAAGGAGGTGCTGCTCTGACTTATAAAGTGAAGTCAAATCCAGAGAGGTGGAGATGTGGGTCTGACAGCACCCACCATCACCAGCTGTGTGACTTCAAGCAAGTTATCAGCTCATCTGATCCTCGGGTCCCTTGTCTGAACAATGGGGTTGAGACTAGCTTCCTCAAAGTGTTGTTAAAAGAACTAAATTTAAGATGAGATTACAGTGATTATGCCAAGGTTGAGTGAAAAGGGGGTTGGGAAGATGGAAACTGGACCCAGAGAAGCCTCTCGGGTGGGAGCTGACATGGGAAAGAAAAGGGGAAGGGTGGGAGGAACACCTCACAGCTGCTGCTGGCTAAAATCCCTCTCAGAGTCCTCTCCCGGGGGGCCACCCACAGGGGCAGGACACAAAGAGCCCCTTGGCACCAGCCGTGGCACAGCCCAGAGCCAGGGTATCTGGTTGGGGCAGTGGCTGGTGGGGAGGGGAAGGCGAGGACTGGCTGGCCCCAAGCTCCACTCACAGTGACGGTGTCGTAGCCCAGGATGCCCTGCATGCTGCCCGTGCCATAGTGGATAGACAGGGGCTGGCCCAGGTTCTGGAAGGTGGACGACTTTCTTGGGTCGAAGCGCTGGTGGTTTTCTGGAACACAGGCTCAGAGTTAATGGGACCCAGAGCATCTTCTCTCCACTTGACAGTGCTAACAGGGGCTAAATCCTTACCAGCTCTCGTAAGAATATGGTCTCAATACTAACCATTCTCTCTACTGAAAATAAGCAGCCAGTTCTGTCTGGATCCCACAAAGCTCAGTCAATAAAATTATTCTTTGCTGCTCAATCCACCTCTCTGACCCCCAGTGTAACCTTCATAACTTCCAAACAAAAAGGAAAAAAGAAAGCCATCTCTATGGTTTCCAGAGACTAGCTTATACCAGCTTTGTAATTTCCAACAAGTCTCTTTGCTTCTCTCAACCTTGGTTTCCTCACCTGGTGACTAAGGATAAAAAGAGCACCAATCTCCCAAGATGGTTGGAGAAATAAATTATTTACATATATTTAATGTTTTCTTAGTACCTCTCCCTTTATTCTCTTAGAACCAATTGGCATGTCATGGCCCTATTTTATAGAAAGAAAAACTGAGCACCCAGGAGGGTAAGGTGTCTGCCTTGACTCCTAACAGAGCCAAAAATATAACACAAAGTTCCCCCATTTCTAACTGGTGCTTTATACATCAGATCTGTGATTTGCGCATCTACCCAGTCTGTGGCCAGTGGGAAGGTTGAGCAAGGAGATAGGACACAACCACGAGTCTGGGAATGTCCAAGCCAGCTCTCCCCACAATACACAGACACATCCCACCCCAAGCCTGGCCACCCTGTCGACTGGCAGAGCGGAGGGGTAGGCGGGGCTGGGGGTGTCACTCACTGCAGGCCTCGCTCTTGCAGTAGATGGAGGGTACCCAGAAGTCAGAGGAGCCAGTGTCGAATACCACGGTGAACTCCTGAGGTGGGGTCCCGAGGTAGATCTTCCCAAAGTACTGACTCTGAGGACAGACAGCACCGGGTCAGGCTGGGAGCACCACGTGAAGGATTGGGGAGCATTGACGCCCAGCCTGTTCGGTTCTGTAGGCTCCATGATTTCTGCCGCAAATCCTGCAACCCCTGCTGGAATCGCCCCCAGAGCAGACACTAGAGCAAAATGTAAGCCCTGCCTGGTAGGGAGCCTGGGCCACCTGCCAGGGACAGGGACACAGAGGTGGGACACCAGCTAGGTACAGACCCCAGACCCAAGGTGCCCCAGTCACATCTCCTTCCAGCTCTCTCTGTGTGTCAAAGCTGGTGCTCAGATGGGGGTGCGGATGACCTAGATAAGGAAATGAGGGCACCAAAGAGAAAAAGAGTGAGTTGTTTACTGAGTGACAGATGAGAGAGACAGGCTCTAGAAAGGAAGAGGGCATAGGGTGCACTCCTGCCACGTCCTGGGCAGCTGACAGTGGGCACCAGCTGCCCGCTTCCTGCCCAGTCAACCTAAGTCGTGGGTTCCTTGGGCCTGGAAAGTCAGGTGTGAGGCTGGATCTGGGAGCAGACCATGTGTCCCCAAGGGATGCTGTCTGCGGGCAGGTCATCTGGGCTCAGACCCTTGAAGGTGGGAGGACCGGTTTTGCAGGGCCTGCTGGTTCCTGAGAGCTACTGAGGGGTGGGAGACACCCTTACACACCCCAACAGGGCTCCCTGATTCCTGAAAGAGGGGACGGGGGCGGGGGCGGGTGTCCATCGCGCTGTGTGGGGATCATTACTGGAAGGCTGGCGGAGCCACTCACATCCAGGTAGTTGGTCAGGGGCACGCTGGCCACCTCCCCGAGGCCGGAGTACTTGCTACTGACGCCATACTGCTGTTTCTGCAGGAAGTCCTCCAGAAGCCCATGCTCTTTCAGCGCCTTCCTCAGGGGCTTGCCTTTGTACAGAGGGATCCTGAGGAGAGGGGAGGAATTAGTGATGAGGTGGGCATCTCCCCAAGGCTGCCCAAGCTCAGAGGAGCCCAGAGGCTCTGGGCTCCATAAGTTACTTCTCCATTTTTGTATCATTACCTAAAGTAAAAATCACGTTCTACACTAGCCCATGCTGGCTGTTACCAACTGCAACACACTCTTATTTCCAACTCCTTTCTCTTTTTTAATGCTGGTGGAGACTCAATTGATGTATTTTATAAGCCACTAATGGGCTTCCCTGGTGCCTGGGCTTCCATGGTGGCCCAGACAGTAAAGAATCTGCCTGCAATGCAGGAGACCCAGGTTTGATCCCTGGGTCAGGAAGATCCTCTGGAGAAGGAAATGGCAACTCAATTCAGTATTCTTGCCTGGAGAATTCTATGGACAGAGGAGCCTGGTGGGCTACAGTCCATGGGGCCACAAAGAGAGACACGACTGAGCAGCTAACACATGCAATGAGTTTGCAGCTCCGCGGTTTGAAAGACACTCAGCATATTTCATTTAGTCTCCAATTCTTGCTGTGGACCTACTATGTGCCGGGTTCCGAATGGGATACCAGGGACACATGAAAAAGGTTCAGTCTCTACCCTACAGGAGCATACTGTGTGGGGAAGAAAACGATGTCCCCCACACTCTGGAAAAAGCTATGACAAAAGCTATGACTATGCTCCCACCCTTGGCCAACCCCTATTGTCTGCTCTCTGGGCAGTCTAACAGGGGTAGAATTTCTTCACACAGTTTCAGCACAGAGCATGGTCCCCACTGAATATGGTTAAAGTTTAGATGATAGATGATGGAGGCAAATCAGCAGGAAGAGAATCAGGAAAGAAAACAGCAGAAGCTGGTTGGAGAACCAGTCTTGGGCAGCTGGTGGCTGGTCACGGCCCTCTGAGCTTCAACTTCTGTGCAAAATGGATCATCTCTTCCTTTCCAGCCACTCTTGGGCACTTCTGTGGATGAAGTGAGTGACTTAACCTCTCCAGCTCTTAGTTTCCTCTCCTGCAGAGTGGAAGGCTAGAGCGTGATAGTTCCCAATGTTACCCAGCTCTGAGTCACGCGGTCCTCCTCCTTGGAGCTGTTTTAAGGACAACTGGAGCCTATAGGTGTGAAAGAGCTTTGAGAGTAATAAAAGGGCAGCAGGTTTAAGACTCATAAAGAAAATGGGTTTTCTCACGCTGTTCATCTCAAATGGATCCCATATGGAATGCCTCGTATATTAATGACGGTCTCTCATCTGGTGCCTCCCGCCCCCAGCCCTCATGTGTGACTTAGTCTGGGACCTGATCTATTAATAGAAATGAAAGGTTCTCCAGACGTTTCTCAGCCTTTGTTTCTGATGACAGAAAAGGACTTCAGCCCAAAAGGAAGGAGGCTGGGCTGAGCTCCTGGGAGCAAGCGCACAGCTGTCCTTTTCCCGTGTCCCCATGTATTTCTGCTTGTTCCAACTCTGGTTCCCAGTCAGCTCAGGATCCACAGGCTGAGTGCCTGGTGACTCACAGTAGTAGCTGCGACTCTGCTGATCTGCCCTGTCTCGTCACAGGACCCAGAAGGCCACCCTGAAGGCAAGTGAGGCTTGAAGGCAGTCCACCGCCCCATGCTAAGAACCAGGAATGCAGCCCTAAACGTTTGTAGCTCCAACCACCACGGAAACCTCCACTCCACTTCTGCCTCCAGATGCCATGCTGAGACGGCCAGGTGCCTGGCACTTGAAAGAACTCCACTTTTAAGACCACCACCAGCAGCCCCCACTGGTGAAAGGCACCAGACCCCTTTTTAGGGACCCTGCTTTCCAGGGATGGATTCAGGTTTCCCTGAGTTCGGGCCTTGACAGAGCTCGAACCTGGGAACCAGAGGTAGTGTGGTGTCATGGCAAGAGTGCCAGTCCAGGGGACTGCCCTGGTGGCACAGTGGTTAAGAATCCATGCTTCCGCTGCAGGGAGCATGGGTTTGATCCCTGGCTAGGGCACTAAGATCTCAGATGCTGCACAGTGTAGCCAAAAAACAAAAGTGCCAGTCAGCCTAAGACCAAGTCTTGGCTCCTTCATGTCTAATCACAAGGCCTTGGACATCTCCAGGACCCTCCCTGAAAAGCAGTTTCCTCACCTGTGAAATGCAAAAGATATTACCTACCTAATCCCTGAGGCTTAGTGAGAGTATAGGTAAAGCCCTAGTTAAGTGCCTGGCACCTAGTAGCAAGCACTCAATAAATACCAGTTATAATTTTGGGAGGAGAACCTGGAAACTTCACCCACAAAGGATGTGGCACAATAGAGAACTCTAACAGATGCACACATAACTCTTACAATGTGCCAGGCATGCTTCAGAGCATTTTATAAATACTAACTCATATACCCCTTATGAGGGCTTCCCTGGCTCATTGCGTAAAGAATCCGCCTGCCAATGCAGGAGACTCGGGTTTGATTCCTGGGTAGAGAAGATCCCCCGGAGAAGTGAATGGCAACCCACTCCAATTTTTGCCTGGAGAATCCCGTGGACAGAGAAGCCTGGTGGGCTACAGTCCATGGGATCGCAAAGAATCGGACATGACTTAGCAACGAAACAGCAACAACTTACCCCTCAGGACAACCCTATGAGATGGATACTGTCATCTTAAATTCACAAGTGTACATTACGTTCATGATGAAGCTGAGGATCAGGCAGTTTGACTCCAGAAGCTGTGTGTTTAATGCCCACAGAACCCATCTGACCCCCTGTTCTTGTTCACCACACCCTGAAGAACAGGGGAATGCTTTAGAGGAAAAGGCCCCAACATAAAAGGCAAAGCTGACTGGTAACATTTATCCCGGGAAACTGCAGAATTTCCTCGAGGTCTCCCGAGGGGAACCGATGGCTGGAAGACCAGGGAGACCCACCGGAGCAGATGCATGCGATGCCCATCCCCTCCCCTGGGGCCTGACGCTCACCTGGTGATCTCGGCGCCCTGGGAGAGAGCGAAGACTGCAAGTAGCACCACGAGACACCTCATCTCGGATCTGGGTCCGGCCACCGCTGCAGCCAGGGCCCACTCCCACACCTTTTATAGAGGGTGCGGGGCTCCCTCTGGCTGGGAGCCCAAGCTGCAGAGATAGCCCCTAAATTCGGGCCACTCCACAAACACATTAAGATAGCACCCAGACTACACAACACCCACTCTGATAAGGGCCATGGGTTCCACCACCCCGGGGACTTCAAAGTTGAAGGGTACGCATGCCTGTTCTTCAGGCCAGGAAATGTCATGCAAGCCTCCCTGACCTGATTTCCCCTTTCAAACAGGACTTCTTGAGCTAACACAGGTGGGGCCACCGCCAAAGCCCTATCTCATGTCCCACCTTGTGGTCAGTAAAGAGGCCTGTTCTCAATGGGCCCCTTCCAGCCCTCGATGCCTCCCTTTCCTGGGCCTGACTTCACAGGGGTCCCAACCTGCCCTGTCCAGGGGTCTCCCAGCCCAGATTTCCAGAAGCCACTCAGTCCACTCCCCTAGGGGCATCTGACACCAAGGGTGCTTGTTCAGTCTGTCACCTCCATCTAAGAGAGATGCAGGGGCTTCCTTGGTGGTCCAGTGGCTAAGTCTCTATGCTTCCAATGCGGGGAAAGGGGGGCAGGGGGCACAGGTTCGATCCCTGATCAGGGAACAAAGATCCTGCATCCTGTGTGCAGCATGGCATGGTCAAAAAATTAAAATTAAAAAATTTTTAAAGCACCAAAAAATAAGAGAGATGCAGCCCCCAAACCCCTGCTTTCCGTAAGGCTGTGGCCCGTGGTTCCATGTTAGAATGTTGGGAAGGATGTTGGAAATGTGGAGGGGTAGATGCCAGAGCCCATGAGCCACTGGAAGGCCTGGGGAAGGTGGGCCAAGAGGGCAGATGTGTGCCACACACAGAGAAAAAGGAGGAAGCTATGACATGATGGTCAGGTTGGGGAGGGGGGCAGTTAGGCGTCTAAGCCACACACAGAGGAACTGGAAGAGTCTCTCAGGGTCACAAGTGCAGGCACTTGTGACAAGTAGAGGGTCCCAAGGTCCAGACCAGACATGCTCTCATGCCTGGAGCCTGGGAGAGAATCAGAACTAAAGAGAAAACAAAGACACAGCCATGAAAGTGGAGATCACATCCAAGGTGTGAAGGGAGACTATGAACTGGAAGATCAGGTTCAAGGCAGGTCAAGGCAGGGGCTTTGGGACCATGAATGTGAGGGAGACTGAGGTGCCAGCCACCCACACTCTGCAGGACAGAGGTCTACAAAGTGAGGAAGGCCTGATGTGGAAGATGGGGGCATGGACCTGGAGCAGAGACGGCAGGCTAGGCAGTAGAGAGGTGGATCCTGGACACAGGGAGGTGGGGTGGTAGGGGACTCTGAGAGGGACAGATCCAGAAGTTGTTTTTGACTTGCAAAGGCCTCAGGAGGCCAGTAGACAGGGGACCTGTTTGTTTTATGACAGGCCTTAGGAAGACAAACAGGGAAAGACTGCAAGCAGGAAGAGAAGGGGGCAACAGGACATCTTTATTATGTCCTCAGATGAGGAGATGGAGGCTCAGAGAGGTTTGAGTTCTTGCCCACAAGGAAAAAGAGCTTGAACACAAAAAAAAAAAGTCCTGTCATAAGACTCCTGGTCTAATGTGCTACAGTATACCACAAGACCTGACAAGTTATGGGGGCAAGGGAGAGTGGGTCATAAGTTTACAGTGTCAAGTCTGGGGCAGCACTGCTTCAAGCTCACTGCTCCAAACCTCTGGACGTCCCTTGGGACAGTCATACTTATGAGCAGTGGGCCCATCTGTAGCATCTGGGGCTGAGACCTGTGGGTGTCAGCACATGAGGCAGGAGTGCGGTACCTCACCCCCTCAACACCTCCTCCACACCCCAGCTCCACGTCGCCAGTGGCCCAGCATGACCCAGCAGCAAACACTCCTGGACAATGAGCCTTGAAACTCAAGTTCAGCCCCCTCTCCCTCTAGAAGGTGACCCTCAAAGCCAAGAACCAAAGCAGTGGTTTTTCCGTGTTTATTCACAAGATTGGGATCATTCTAACAGCATTCAAGTGCACGTTATCAGGAAGGCTGCCTCAGACTGCACAGGATGTTAGGACTGCTAATCCCTGGGAAGCAGGCCAAACACTTCAAAAAGCTTTTTGAAAAGCCACGATAAGATTTCATCACTGGTTACCCAGAGCCAGCTGGGGACAACTCCCCTTGGTCTAGATTCCTTGTGTAGGGGGAACTGACCCACCAAAGAGGCCCAAACAAAATCAGGGCCCAGGGACAGCCTCTCCAGGGAACCCAGTGTTGTAACCTCCACTCAGATGTGAGCAGCAATAAGGTCAAACATGCACCCTTCCCTGGGCATCTCCTATGAGCTCACACTGGATGAAGATGGGGGGTTGTTTCGTCTCCACCTCCAGGGAGCCCATAGCCAAGTGGGGAAAGATTGATTCTGGTTGATGACCCTCCTGTAATCCAAAGAACCAGACACCTCCTCTACCAGGGCCGGTTTGCAGGGGAACATGGTTTCTGGAAAGTATGTGTGGGACAGTCCTGGGCTTGACCCCTGGCCACATGCTGGTGTGACCTTGAGCAAATCCCTTTACTTCTCAATGGCTCAGTTTCTACTTCTGTAGAGTAGAGACAGTGACACACCCTCATGTGAGGGTCAAAGATAAGAGAGTCTAGCCCAACTGTTTGTAGGCTTCCTACAAATAGGAGACATAAATGACTGAGGTTGTGTGACCTTGTACATTTCAGTCATTCCCCAGCCTGGATTCTTCGTCTGTGAAATATGGGATTCACAAGCTCACAGAGCTGCTCTGAATCTTTGCTGTGTCCAAAACAGCAGTTCTTTTTCTGCTCTAGGAATCAATTGAATTTCTGCACTGTGCCCCCAGGCCTCCAGAGTGAGAGGCCAATTAACCTTAACCCTTTTGGCAGCACCCCACAGGTATGCTTTGATGTACATGACTCTCCAGCTGGTCAAGTTTGCAATGGGTAGGGGGTACGTGGTGGTCTTTCTTTGTCCCTTCCTGGGTTCCTGTTGCCTCCATGTCTCACCTGAGCCAACCCAGTCTTGTAGAAGTTGCCTCGGTCATATTCCCCCAGACAAACCATACGGACCCTCTACCTTGACGTTGCCTTCTCCCTGCACCACCACCAAGAAGCAGGATCTGGGTCCCCACCACTCAGAATCTGCCTGAATCCCCTGCCTGTGCTTCTACATCCTCTGAGGAGCCCCAGGTTCTTCCAGGGCTTCAGGAGAAATGTCCTGACCTGGAAACTCTGCCAGTATCTTCTGCTCACGTCTTCCCTAAGGCAAATAAAGGCAGAGCTGGCTTTTCCTTTCTTGAGGAAAAGAGAAAGGAGAAAATAAGAGGATTTTTTAAAAATAATAGATCAGTACCTCAAAATATTATTCAAAATATGATTCTTGAGGGTGCATCCTCTCAGTTTGACCACGTGACCCTCCCAGCACCAAAACCCTATAGTTCAGCAAAGATGACCACATTACATTCACACTCAACAAGCCTTGGGCTGAAGAATATGGGAGGAGTCCAGGGGTCTTTAATGCAGGACAGAGGAACTGCAATGGCTCACCCGAGAGAGGTCTCAGAAGGCCGGAAACCTGGAAAACACATTGGAAAATACTGCTGACACACATGGAAGTCCCCACCCTTCTCCCCTCTTGACCACAGAGGGATCCCTGTGAGTGACATACTGGCCAGTCCTCCAGTCTTGGTCAGCAGAAATCTGGGGGAGACCAGCTCCCAGCCTCCAAACCCATACCTCTGTTTGTTCTACATCAAGAAACCTGAGCCCTGGGAATGTGCCCAACACATCACAGAATTCCTGGGTCCTCTCAGGAGAACACTGCGGTTGGGGACCCGGCCCCGCACACACAGGAGAACACATTGTGAGTTATGGGGAAATGCAACGGGGAAGCCCATTCCAGCTTCCCGAATAGAATGGGCGAGAGGGAGGGGTAAAAGCGACCTCCCAACTCCAATGCAGGACTCAGGGTCCCCAGCAAACCAAGTCTCTGGATCACTGGGTCATGCATCTTAAGATCGTGTTTTGCTTTATAAACACAGTTTTTTTGGGGGGGGGCTTTTTATTTATTTTTTTTTAATTTTTTAATTTTTTTTTAATTGTTTTTGCCATACATTGTCATGATATCACCATGGGTTTACATATGCTTCCCCTCCGGAACCCCCCTCCCTCTTCCCTCCCCCCCCCCCCCCCCCGGGAAATCTCGCTGCACCAGCCCCGAGCATCAGTCCTGGGCTGGTGATTGATTAGACATATGAAAATTAACATGCTTCAATGCCCTTCTCCCATATCATCCCACCCTTACCCTCATCCACAAAGTCCACGAGTCTATTCTATACATCTGCGTCCCTTTTGCTGTCTCGTATGTTGGGTTCTCGTTATCGTCTTTCTAAATTCCATATATATGCGTTAATATACTGTATTGTTGTTTTTGCTTCTGGCTTACTTCACTCTGGATAATGGGCTCCAGTTTCGTCCATCTGAGTAGAATTGCTTCAAATGAATTTTTTTTTAATGCTGAGTAATATTCCATTGTGTATATGTACCACAGCTTTCTTATCCATTGTCAGTTGATGGGCATCTAGGTTGCTTCCATGTCCTGGCTATTGTAAACAATGCAGCGATGAACATTGGGGTACACGTGGCTCTTTCAATTCTGGTTTCCTTGGTGTATATGCCCAGCAGTGGGATTGCTGGGTCATATGGCAGGTCTATTTGCAGCTTTTTAAGGAACCTCCACACTGTTTTCCATAGTGGTTGTACTAGTTTGCATTCCCACCAACAGTGTAAGAGGGTTCCCTTTTCTCCACATCCTCTCCAGCATTTATTGCTTGTAGACTTTTGGATGGCAGCCATTCTGACTGGTGTAAAGTGGTACCTCATTGTGGTTTTGATTTGCATTTCTCTGATAATGAGTGATGTTGAGCATCTTTTCATGTGTTTGTTAGCCATTTTTATATCTTCTTTGGAGAAATGTCTGTTAAGTTCTTTGGCCCACTTTTTAATTGGGTTGTTTATTTTTCTAGAATGGAGCTGCAGGAGTTGTTTGTATATTTTTGAGATTAATTGTTTGTCTGTTGTTTCATTGGCTATTATTTTCTCCCATTCTGAAGGCTGTCTTTTCACCTTGCTTATAGTTTCCTTTGTTGTGCAAAAGCTTTTAATTTTAATTAGGTCCCATTTGTTTATTCGTGTTTTTATTTCCAATATTCTGGGAGGTGGGTCATGGAGTTTTGAGCAATCGCCAAATAGTTGGGGAAAAGGATTTGGTCAAAATTAAATAATAGTTTTGTATTGATGTCAATTTCTGGCTTCAATACTTGTTTTTTTTTATTTATTTTTTTTTTAATTTTATTTTTATTTATTTATTTGGCTGTGTTGGGTCTTAGTTGGGGCATGTGGGGTCTAGTTCCCTGACCAGGGATCGAACCTGGCTCCCTCGCATTGGGAGCCCAGAGTCTTCGCCACTGGACCACCAAGGGAAATCCCCAATACTTGTTTTTTTAAGTGTTGTTTAGTTGCAGGAATTCTTTGAGTATTCTGGATGTTAACCCTTATTAGATATTTGGTTTGCAAATATTTTCTCCCATTCAGTGGCTTGCAGTTTCACTCTGGTGATGTGCCCTTTGATATACAAATGTTTTTTGTTTGTTTCGCTGTAATCTAATTTATGTTTCTTTGCTTGTGCTTTTGGCATCAAATCCAAGAAATCAGTGCCAAATCCAATGTCATGAAGCTTTTGAAGCTGAAGTTTTGGATCGAGTTCTCCTCCGCAACTATTTAGTGATTCTTTAAAACTAATTTATAATGCAAACATTCATGATCTCAAGACGCATGGCAGAGAGATTCTGTTTTGTTGTCCTGCAGTGGCTCGTGTTCTCCATGGCCACCTTCTCCATCCCCTGTTAGCCCTGGTTTGTCCAATCATGTTGTGCAGGCATCTTGTGAAAGTGGGGGAACAGTTGGGAGGGGCCTGCTTTCTACCAGAGAATCTTCTTGTCCCTTTCTTCTTCTCTTCCCCCCACTTTTCCTTCTCTTTTCAACTCCCTACTTGAAAAGCAACCCCACATGGGATTTAGGAGCAACCTGCCAGCCCCTCTTCCCAAAGCCACAGCTCAGTGGCTTTCCCCGGAGGGGCTCCGGGTGCTGAGTAGCGAGCCCCATTGCTATTTGGTTTCTAACCTCTTCCTTCTGAATGTGCTGGATGTCAAATTTATGACCATGGAATTTATTTGAAGAGGTCTTTGGATTGTCTCAGTCTTTAAGATCTTTTTATTTAGAAATAATTTAGAAATCAATTGTACAGAAATAGTACCAAGAATTCCTGATACCCTCACTCAGATATTGAAAATTTTGAAATCTGACAACACCTGCCTTGTTTTCTCTTTTATGGTGTACGTAGAGAGGTCAGATTCACAAAGGCAGAAAGCAGAATGGTGGTTGCCAGGGCCTGGGGGGAGGAGGGAAATGGGAAGTAATTGCTTAATGGGTATAGATTTTTCAGTTTTGCAAGATGAAAATAGGTCTGGAGATGGATGGTAATGATGGCTGCACAGAATGCAAATGTACTTAATGCCACTGAACTGTACACTTAAAATGATTGTCATGCTAAATTTATGGTATGTGCTTCTTGGTGTTTACTCACTAAGTTGTGTTCGACTTTTTTGTGACCCCATTATAGCCCGCCACACTTCTGTTCATGGGATTTCCCGGGAAGGAATACTGCAGTGGGTTGTCATTTCCTCCTCTAGGGGATCTTCCCCACCCAAGGATTGAACACGAGTCTCCTGCACTGGCAGGGGGATTCTTTACCACTGAGCCATCAGGGAAGCCCCTTAGTGGACAGTAGGCATTAAAAAAACATAAGCCCTCATTGTTAATGCTTTTCTCCTCTCTTCTAAATCACCACCGAAAACATACAGAGTGGATATCTTTGCCCATATTTTACAAATGAGAAAAATGAAGCTTAACAAAGTTGTTACTTGCCCAGCTCCCAAATCAGAATATGATACTGCCAGGATTTCAATCCAGGACCAGTTTGACTCCAAAATTTGTGATCTTTCCATTCCACCCTGCTTGGGTCTCATTTAATGGATGAGAAACCTGAGGATTACTGACACTGAGCACTAGGAGAAAGCTCAGATGCCCACAGGGGCCAGGCAGGTAATGAAGAAATCATCTGACAGAGATCCTACCAGAGAGAATCTTCACCTTAACTAAATTATGGGTGAAGCAAGTAATACAATATGTGCCTATATGGTACTGGAAATTCTGTTTCCAATTCTAATTTTTAAAGCAAATATCAAAAAATAAAAATACACAGTTAATTTAATTGCCTTCAAAAAATCTTAAGTATAATGCAGCAGAACTGTGTAGATCAAACAAATTACTTTCAGATCAGATATAAACCCCAGTCATCCAGTGGCCACCCTGAGGAAGGTGTGGCGCAGACCTCGACATGGGTGTGGTGAGTTCAGATTTGTCTAAACAACCCTCTACAGCTGAATACCACACTCTCCTGTTACTGCCACTGTGGGAACCCAATTCCAGAATGCCAGGATTCATCATTTTCTAAGAGGTATAAGAAATGTAGGGGCTTCCCACATTCTCAAATGGTAGGGAATCTGCCTGCAATGCAGGAGACCCAAGTTCGATCCCTGAGTCTGGAAGACTCCCTGGAGAAGGAAATGGCAACCCACTCCAGTATTCTTGCCTGAAAAATCTCATGGACAGAGGAGCCTGGCGTGTTTCAGCCCATGGGGTTGCAAAGAATCAAACATGACTGAGGGACTAATACTTCCACTCTAACACTTTCATAGGAAATGTGGGTTTGGGGAAAATATACCAAATTTTAAATACAGGTCACTTTATTTTTACATTGTGCAGACAAAATAAGACAGGTTTGCACACAAGCCCTCATCATTGGCCTCCAGTGAGCCTCCTCACTCTCAGGCAGAGCCCAGACTCAAAAGAAATCTTGGACTCCTAGACTGTGATGGAACCGACCTGTGGTTTCTCCAGGCGAGAACTAGAGTGAGAGGCACAGAGGAGAAAGGATGGGCTGAGCAAAGGCAGTACAGGATGCCCAAGCCTGACAGAACCCACCTGAAGAGGCAGGTCTACAGACAATCCGACTTCATGGCTCCATTTTTCTTCCATCAGTCAGATCTTTGCCTGAAGCTACACCAGAACACCTGTGGCAGCCCGTCGTCCAGGGGAGGACTGCACGACAGCCGGCCTCGCTAATTAAAGGGGATTTTTTTCCTCCGAGATGAATGTGTGTTAAAAATATCAAATATTAATCACTGGCAACATTAATTTATAATAATGCTTGTCTCCCTTTCAGCTTCCAAACCGACATCTGGCATGACCGCTTTGAAACTGATACCCGCTCCATCGCGGAAATTATAAATAGCCTGGGTTAAAATCTTCACCTTGAACCAAACAGGCTGACTCCATGCGGTGGTTTATGGAATGAAGGGGGCTGCTTTGGGCACTAAAGTCCTGGGTGGGTCTATTCGGGATGGTGTTTAAAACATTAAAAAAAAAAAATTAAAAAGACACCAGCGGTGTACTGGGAGGGAGGGTTCTAGAGTGGCTTCCTCCCTGTGAGGTGGAGGAGGTCAGCCTCCCTCCCACCTAGCCCGTTTCATCATAGGTGAGGAGGGACGGGGCACAGGCTGCTCATCCTGCCCTAAGTTCACCGTCCAGTTTCTATACTTGCTCTTGGTGACTGATTAGTGCAGACACCATCCTTTATTGAAGGGGCACAAAACCCACTTTCTAAGGGCAGAAGAACAAGTCCTCTGTCAGACTGCAGAGCACTGTCAGTGCATGAGCTCACTGTGCCTGGGGTTCCCACCATCTCATTCTCACCCCACGAGAACCCTAGAAGGGAAATCCCAGTGGGAACGCCATTTCACTGAGGAGGAAGTTGAGGTTAAAGAAGCTGTTTCCCTGAGGTCTCCCAGGCAGCTAGTGGTGGGCAGAATCAAGAGCACCCCAAAAAGAGGGGGTCCCTGGGGTCTCCGTGCTTAATAGCATTCCAACATTTTTCCTGTGGCTAAAACCCCAGCTTCCCAAGGGTCCCCTTTCCAGGAATTGGGATCGAGCATCTCTGCGATGGAACACCGGACTCTGGGTACCTAACGAACAAGCCCCACCGTGCTCCACCACCAGGGAGGGCTGGGGCCACATTGCTGTGGGGCCTACCTCACAACAAACTGGTGAGAGGGCCA
Organism: Antilocapra americana; assembly: GCA_007570785.1. Taxonomy (NCBI): domain Eukaryota; kingdom Metazoa; phylum Chordata; class Mammalia; order Artiodactyla; family Antilocapridae; genus Antilocapra; species Antilocapra americana. The sequence goes on along the minus strand of ML664070.1, from coordinate 4,615,796 downwards.
GAGTCGCTGTCCGCTTGTAGGAGAGGTGCAAACAGACTCTGAGAGCTGCCTCACCCCTCAGAGCTGAGCTGAGAATCTGAGCCTTTGGTCCCAGTGTCACCAGGAGGGGCAGGACCATCAGACAGAAGGGCAGAGGGGGACAGAGTATGCCGTGGCGGGGAGAAGGCAGGTGGGGGGTGGGGAGGGAAGTCTGGGAAGGAAGGTGGGAGATGCTAGGGGCAGCACAGGACCCCATTTCTAATCGTCCCAAGCTCCCCAGGGGCTCAGGGCATCTCTGGGGCAACAGCGAAGCCCTTCCTGGCCCACAGACTTTGCCATCCCCATGGGTCTCCCCTGGTCCAGGGCTCCTAGGAGAGTGCAGGCTGTCCTGGGCATAGTGCCCAGGATCAGAAGTGCCCACAGACCCTAATGGAAGGAAGGAGCAAACACTTGGAGAACAAACCACTGACAGCTCTCCTTAGCTACCTCACAGCTGCCCTTGCCAGTGAGGACCCTGGGGCCAGAGACTCTACAGGGCGTCTGGCTGGGGCTCAGTGCCCCGCTGGGACCAAAGTCTCCCAAGAGCATAGTTCTACCTGACCCCCAAAACAATCATCCCTTTGCCTCTCCCAGGGCCTCACTGGCCCCTTCTCAGTGTCCCTCCCTGGAAGCTAGTGAGGTCAGGTACAGCAGTTCCCACGGTGAGCGCTCAGTGTCCCCTCCCCACACCTGGGGATGAGTTGTGGGCTGCCTCGGCCCAGGGAGCTCCTTGCAAAGTTCTCCATCCCCAGCAGGCTCCTGGGGCAGGACAACCCCGAGCTGAGGGGCCTGGGCCCCATTTTCTGCTGCCTCGCCTCCCAAACATCCCCTGCTGACACGGAGCATCCCGTTTGGCGGCTCAGGTCCAGGTCTCCACAGCTGGGCCCCAGATGGGGGCCTGGGAACACATGTAGCACACGTGTTCGCCTCTTGGCTGGGGCCTCGGGGCAGTCAGAGCCGCCTCCTCACCTGCAGGGCTTCCCAGCCTCCAGGTGGGGCCCCAACTGTCTGCCTTCAAGTGAGCGGAAATTGTAGCCCCATGGGGGGCCTCCCCTCACTCCTCACAGTTGCCCCCTCCTTGTGTTCCTCTTCCCCCTTGGTTTCACTTCAGTGACTGAGGTTTCCTCAGGGACAGTTGCACGAACTTTGAAACCTGATTTTGGATGGACGCAGACCTTATCACCTTCTCCCTGCCTCCTCTCCTGTCTTGCTTGTCCTTGTTTTAATATTAAGTCCATGTTCTAGCTTGACTGGAGCTTTTCCTAATGGAAACTAGTCTCTCGGTCCCTTGGGGGGAAAAGTAGAACTTTCATTATATGTTTATTTCCTCCAAAGTTTAGGGAGACAGACAGGGTAAGGCAGAGTTTCTTGGGAAAGGAGGTACAGGGACCACCAGCATCAGTCACAGCTGGAGGGGGGCTTGTTGTAGGCCCCACTGAATCTGAGTCTCTGGAGGTAACCCAGGAATCAGCATTTTAACATCACCCTTTGGGCTTCTATGTACACAAAGGTTTGGGAACTGCAAGTCTACAGAGTAAACGACATTTCCCAGTCCTGGGGTCACCAGCCCTGAGATGCGTATCTCAGGACACACATGCTTTGGCAAGTTTAATTTGAACACAATCTGAGAAGAGCCAGGATAAAATTCAGAGCCCACACTCCTTATGCTTTTCCTAGAAAAATATAATTGTATAACGCAGTATTAAGATCATAGCCCATATTGAGCAAACATTCCATTTCACTTGGAAACAGTGACTCATATGTTTAAGCAGGGTATTAAGAAGCTCTTAGATAAGATTTGTGTAGCTATGTTCCCAAACGGAGTGTTATTAAGCTTTTCCCACATACCTGTGCTTTAAAACTGCATCATAATAACGGCACACAGGCCGAACAAACTGAGATTTCTTCCTACTGCCTTCAAATTCTGGGAAAGTGAAATGCATCCAAGAGCAGTTGTTCATTTCTTCCTGGCAGTTTTATGAGTCTCTCACAGGGGAGATGCCTCAGGTAACTGGCTTAGTGAGCCAGGCAGACAGATCCCAGTGCCAACTGAGACGTCTTCACAAATAAACAAAAAATGTATAAAACATTCCCATGGAGCTTCCACTGGCCAAGGCCGCCCTAAGCTCTTCTCGTGCACTAACAGCTAATCCTCACACCAACCCAAAGGGGCAGGTACTACTGTCACTGAACCAAACTTGGGACCCTTTGTTCAAGTGCAGGAGAGCCAAGACAACAGGTTGTGGTGAAGCAAAGTACAGTGTTTATTGCAGGGCATCAAACAAGAAGTCCTGGCAGCTGAGACTCAGAAGATCTGAACTCCCCAATGGCTTTCCAGGAGTAGGCTTTTAAAGACAAGGTAAGCAGGAATTCCCTGATGGTCCAATGGTTAGGACTCCATGCTCCCACTGCAAGGAGCACAGGTTCAATCTCTGGTTGAGGAACTAAGATCTCGCATGCCACAAGGTACAGCCAGAAAAATAAAAAAAGACAGGGTGAGGGAGAGAGTTGCAGGGTGTGTAATCAGCTCATAGACATTCTTCTTTTGGTTAGTAGTGAGGTCATGGGGAGTCAACATCATCATCCTTCTGGTTCCAACCCGACTGGGGTCTCTGTGCTTCTGGGCAGCATACAATCAGTTAACTTCTTCCACCTGGTGGGGGTTTCAGTATCTGCAAAACAACTCAAAGGGTATGGCTCAAGATATTATGTAGAGCCCCTGAGGGGGAACTAAATTTCCTTGACTTTGTTTAATGGCTAAACTATTATTATTTGTCTCGTTTGACTGTTTTCCTTTCTGCATTTTCTCACTTCTCAAATTAAATTTATTCTTTGGAACTCTAGCAAGGCCTAGGAGGTGCAAGTTTTTCTACAAATAAGAGGCAGTCAGAGGACATGGAGAGGTCTGTCCAGGCAAAGCCCCACAGGGTCCTGCTCGGTTACACTATTATTATTGTTGTTGCCCATTTTACAGATGGGGAAACTGAGGTAGAGACTTAGTAACTTGTCCACAGTTCCTGTCTAATAAATAGCCTGACCAGGGTCCAAACTCTCAGTCTGTGCTGTTAACCTCTGTGTTACCCCTGTAGCAAAGTAACTTTGCTGCTAATTCTGTGAGAGCTGCCAAATAAGCCAAATGCAAAGTGACAAGAAAATGTCAAGCTGCCATTTGACAGATTTGTTTACTTGGTCTTTGGGGCTTAGTTTCATGACGAAATCTCACAGGTTTCTCTATGCCTTGTCTCTGTCAGAGCTATGCCCACGGCTTCTTACTCATCAGCCTCTCTCTCTCCTTAGATCCAGTTAATCCTCCTCTCTAATCTTCAGTCCCAAAATTAAGGCCCCTCTGTCCTCACTAGGCAGGCTTTTCCTGCCCCTGACAACGTGAGACATGAGCCCACTCTGGGGGCTCTGATCCCTTTTAAAAACCACACCCATATTTTTCCTCCAAGTCACACTCACATTTAAATAAATCTAATATACCTATGATCCATGGGCAGTAGAGCCTTCCAAGTAGTGGGCTAACTCGAAAAAGAATATTCTAGATGAAGGGCCCCAGACTGTGCCCCTCTTGCTGGCCTGGGCCCAGTGGTCCCCTAGAGGCCCACACACTGTTCTCTCAGGCCTGTGGCTGGCTCCAGGCTCCCACAGGAGCCTTTCTTTATAAACTTGGAGTGAAAAACATCAGTGGAAGTTTACAGAGCTCGAGAGGGGTGTTAGAGGACCGAGGGGGAAGCCAACAAGGAGTGCTCCTATTTCACTCTCATTCCTACCCAGGGTCAGCTGTCCCGAGCCTCTGTCCTCTGGCTGTGGAGCTGCTCCAGCCACGACCTTCACCATTCAACCCTGGGAACACAAACAGGACTTAGACCCTGCACTTCCTTCTCCTGCGGTGGAGGCTGACCGAGACATGCGGGCTTTCTAAGAACAAGGGTTAACTCAGGGCTGAGGTGTGTCCCAGTCACCGTGTCGATGGATGTAGGGATGCGTCCCCCGACACATGTGGGTTAATCTGCAGGATGCCTTGAAGTCACGGACATGAGAGGAAAACAGAGCGTTCCCCACAGAGGGAATAGCCTGGGCAAAGATACCCGTGGCATCTTCCACAAACCAAGACAGTCCTGAGGCTGGGAAGGCTAGTGGAGACAGTAGGAGAGCAGAGAGAGGGTGGCCAGGCCAGATCACAGGAGCTTTTCACTTCTGGAGAAGACAAGTTTTCTCCTTTGTTGCAGAGAAGCCTTCTGGGAGAATTTTGATGGGGAAAGAACCCGGCAAATGTGCTGCCTAGAAGGATGTCTGGTGGGCATGCAGGGGTGGAGTCTAAGGAGAAACTGGAGGCAGAGAGAATAGGTAGAAACAGTTGCCATGAACAACACCGAGCAGGGTGAGGGCTCAGACAGCCCCAGACTAGAGGGAAAAGGGGCAGAACCGAGAGACTTTTAGGAGGTAAAACAAAGAGAGCTTGGTGATCATTTGACAAGGAAGTCAGAGACAAGGGACAGTAACAGAGAGACAGACAGTTCTATGCCCTCGAGCTTCAGACTTCATAGTAGGGGGCAGTGGGAGCACAAACCATCAAGATCAGCAGAGAAAAGGAAGATTTGGGGAGACAAGCAGTTCTTCCCGTGCTGTGCTCTGCTGCACACAGACAGGCTTGCGGGGGGCGGGGGCGGGGGCGGGACAGGGAGCATCCAGTCATTTTCCTCTGACCCTCATCCAGCACCACTTTTCTAATCCTGGAGAATCCGTGAGAGGAGATGTCTCACAGGAAGATGACAGAGGCTTCCAGGAAAGAAATTTGTAGGGTGGAACTGGAAGCAAAAGAGCAATTAAACATGTGTCCTGGCATGCCTCTTCACCCAGGTGGAAGCATTGTCCCTCTAAATCTCTGATTGAGTATAACACCTGGGATGTCTGGGGAGTGGTCCCCATCTGCTCTGCGAGCTCCCATCTCTCTGATGCTGCCATCTCTTTCACGTCAGCTCTTCTGTGCCACCCCCATATCAGCCACTAGATGGCACCAGACTCCACCAGCTGAGAAGGACACCTAGCGCATTTGTACAGTCCTTTCCCACTCGGCAACCCCATAAACTGTAGCCTGCCTGGCTCCTCTGTCCATAAGGTTTTCCAGACAAGAATACTGGAGTAGGTTGCCATTTTCTTCTCCAGCAAATCTTCCTGACCCAGGATCGAATCCGCATCTCTCATCATCTGCATTGCCAGGCGGATTCTTTACCACTGCACCACCTGGGATTTGGGCAAATATGGGGTGATCAGGCTGTCACTAAAGGGACCCACATCTTGAAGGGCTGTCCATTTCACCTAATCTAATTTAATTTAATTCTATAATACGTTTTACTGTGTGTGTATTATTCTTACAAGTTGGTGTTTTAAAAACTGTATTTATGAAGAAAATGAAAGTGTTAGTCACTCAGTCGTGTCCAACTCTTTGAGACCCCATAGACTGTAGCCCAACCAGGCTCCTCTGTCCATGGAATTCTCCAGGCAAGAACACTGGAGTGGTTTGCCATTCCCTTCTCCAGAGGATCTTCCCAACCCAGGGATCAAACCTGGGTCTCCTGCATTGTACCAGATTCTTTACTGTCTGAGCCACCAATATATATATATAAGAAATTCTTCATATTTATGAAGAATATATCCCTAAATGTAAAGAATTCTCACAAATATACTTTCCTTGGGCTTCCCTGGTGGTTCAGTGGTAAAGAATCAACCTGCCAAGGCAGGAGACGTGGGTTCTATCCCTAGATTGGAAAGATCTCCTGGAGAAGGAAATGGCAACCCACTCCAGTATTTGTGCCTGAAAAATGCTATGGACAGAGGAGTCTGGTGGGCTGCAGTCCGTGGGGTTGCGAAAGAATCAGATACAACTGAGCAACCAAACAACATACTTTCCTTAGCTTCCCTAGCCTCCCCAGTGACCTCTTCAGTCTTCAGAGGAAAAAAAAAAAAAAACAGCAGGGAACTGGGGCAAAGACCAATTATCCATTCCTTGAAATTCTGATATAAAAAGTGAGAATCAGTCATGTTTGATTAAAAGGATGCTTTGGCCCATCGACAGGTCTGCAGATCAGCTGGCTTCCATGGGAATGAAGAGGCAATTGCAGGCGGCATGCCACCAGCCACAGGGCCCCTCATGCCTGCAGCCACTCCGTGTCTCTGCTCCATCACAGTGATTCCTGCAGTGACGCCCCACCCAAGCCAGCTCTGCTTATACAGGGCAACTGGACTGGGAAAGCCCCGCACGCAGCATGACCTGGCAGCAGCAGGCGGTTCCTGGAGATCCAAAGGACAGGATTCCTGGACATGGAAAGGAACTCTACATCCAGTACCTGAGCCTGAAAGTCAGAAGCCAGGAGACTCAAGGGCTGCAAGAAGGGGACAGGTGTGCAGAGCGAGCACCAGTGTCTGTCAGTGGAGCCAAAATTGAAGAGCAAGCCCTGTGTGGGGCCCAGGCCCGGCCTGGGTGGGCCCTGCAGCAAAACTTGTCCTGAGCACGCCCTGAGCAGGGTTACGACAAGGTTAAGGGCAAGGAAAGGAGGGCAGGACCCTGGGACTCAGAAACCAGTCTCCTTGGAGGCTTTGGAGAGGCAGAGGATACAACATACTTTTCAACTTATATTTTGCACTTTTCTAGACTAAGAATTGAGGTGAGGAAGGGCCAGAGGGCTAGCACTTAGAGGACACTCCAGTTCCTGTTTCAGACGCAGGGTCAGGGCCTCACCAGCCTGTCCCTGAAGCAGACTTTCTCATCCACACATGGTGACCTGGTGGCATCAACTATTTGACACTCAACAAAAGGGACAAACGGAGAAGCCAATGGCAACTCACTCGGGTACTCTTGCCTGGAAAATCCCATGGACGGAGGAGCCTTGTAGGCTGCAGTCCATGGGGTTGCTAGGAGTCGGACACGACTGAGTGACTTTCACTTTTCACTTTCATGCATTGGAGAAGGAAATGGCAACCCACTCCAGTGTTCTTGCCTGGAGAATCCCAGGGACGGGGGAACCTGGTGGGCTGCCATCTATGGGGTCGCACAGAGTCAAACACGACTGAAGCAACATAACAACAGCAGCAAAAGAGACAAAAGGGCTCATCAGCTCACAAGGCCTCCTGCCTCCAACCCAGAAACCCATTTAAGCCACACTGCCCTCATCACCTAGAGCCTACTGAGCTGCCTCGAACCCTTCATGCAAACAGACCCTGTATCCGCTTTCTCCAAAAAATTGCCCCAGAGGGGAGGAGGGATTCCAGTCCCATCCCTCTCCTACCCAGACACAGCCTGGCCCTGCCCCCTCCCCACATCCCCAGTCACAGCAGGAACACACAGCCACTTGACCTTTGTTCATGCTTTTATTCTGCAACCTGTAGTCAGTGCGCAGGGCTACCGGCATCACCACGCCTGGGCGAGCCTTGGGCAGGGTCCAGATGGGATTGTACACGAGGTGGAGGCCAGTGGTGTGACACCCAGACAAACTGCTCTGAACTTCAGGCGGCCTTCGGTCTCTAGACAAGATGCCGCGTTTATAACAGATGTGGGGCGCACACAGGCTGGCCATGGTCCTGGGTCCCCTCCTGTGTGTCCAAAATCAGTGGCCTGCCGGCTACCCCCCATCCCTCCTCCAGCTGAGCAGAGGCCAGAGGCTTCCTCAAGATCACACACAGACCTGCTCTTGACCCTTGGAAGGGAACTATTGAAGGGAACTCACTCACTGCCTCATGAACCACCACGGTCTGCATTTCATGGGGAGGCAGCAGGATCGGGGGGCCTCACTGTAAACTGGTAACGTGGTGGGAGGGGCATGGAGGCCCGCAGTTCCGACCCAGCAGGCTGGCCGCAGGCTGAACCCACAGCAGCCGTGTAGAGGCCGACTGACCTCTTGGGGCCCCGCACTTTCCACAAGCTCACTGATGCGGGCAGAGGTGCACATGCCGGAGGGGAGCGGCAGGGCCCAGGGAGGACAGTTCACCTGTGGTGGAGGAAGGGCATGGCAGGGAGAGACACAAGGAAGGAGTATGTCCCTGTTACTCACTGCCCCTGAGGCAGCCTTAGCAGTGCTCACGGGCTTCCTCCAGGACCACAGTCAGCAGCCAGGACTCCACAAGCCGGTCGGGCAGACCGTAAAATCCTATGACATGTGTCTGCTTCAGTGCACATATGTGGGCAGGGGAGCAGGGGCGCAGATCAGCAGTGCAGGGAGTGGGACAGCAGAGGGGATGCAGGGCTGGGCCTCTCAGCAGAAATAAAAGTCCAAGGGAGACCACCCCAGGCTGCGCTCAGAAAGAGGCCCGGCACCCCAGCGGGTGTCCTGAGACCAGACACATTCCTAAAAGTTGATGTTCTTCAAGTTGGTGGAGCAACGGTACCTGCCGTCCAGGCCACGGGAACATAGCAGGTTGGGCAGGCAGGGGCAGGCATGGTGCTGCCGTTTTCTGAAGAAGGGGACCTGGGGGGAGAGAGGAGGGTATACGTCACCTTCACCAAAGGGAGGCGGGCGCCCGGGGGGGGAGCCTCTGGCCATCCCAGCCCTTGCTGAAATGTCTTATCACCTGCACCCCAGCACCACAATAATGGCTTTTATAGAGGAGGAAACTGAGGCACAGAGAGGTTAAGTACCATGACAAGGTCACGCAGCCAGCTTGTGGAGGAGCCAGGATTTGAACTTAGACAATCTAGCTCTGACACTATGCAATGTGGCCCACCCACCTAGCCCCCAAACCCCACAAGCCCCCCGCTGACCCAGCACACCCACTCTCTCACAAATTCACCCCCACACCGGTGACTGCATAGCACTTGTAGCTCATCCATTACGCTCTCCACCCTGTGTGGGTGTCGGGGATGTAGCTGCATGGGACAGGGTCCCTGCCAGGTGACTCACACCCACAGGAAGCCTGAGCCACTGAGGGGTCCTTAAGGAGGGTGAGTAGGAGGGGTTAGGAACAGAGATAAGTCGGACAGCCTGGGTTCAAATTAGGTCTGTCAATTCCCAGCTGTGAGACAACTAGCAAGTTATTTAGCCTCTCTGTGCTTCAATTTATTATCCGTAAAAGGAGTTAATAATAGTGGCCACATATGATTGCAAATAGGTTTACATGATAAAGAGGTTTAAAATTGCAAAAACATCACTTAGTATGAAGGTTGGCATGTGATAAGCACTCGGTATTTTATCGCTGCTGCCCGCTTTGGGAATACCCCAAGGCTACAAGGACTGTGCTCTGTCTCCCTCCCCCCACTCAGCCTCCTCACACCTAGGAGGGCCAAGTCAGGGAGGATCATGGTTGGAGGATGCTCCTGGGTGCAGGCGTGCTCCCCAGAGGGGCCTGCAGGGGGTCTTGGCCACAGAAAGCCCAGGGAAGGGGGCTCAGGACCGCAGGTGTGGCCTCATCCATCTGACAATCAGAAAAAAGGCCGTGGGGCTGTTCCGTGGTCTCTGGGCTGGGAGCTCCTCAGAAAGCAGAGTGGGTGCTGGATGCCTAGGGCACAGAGGAGTGAGTCTCCTTAAAGTGTGTGCCCTGGGGGCCTGGCCAACCTCACCTTGCACACCCCCTCATACTCAGGCTCTGGGAGCCTACTTTAAAGTCTTACTGCATTGTGTTCTTGAGGGAAGGATGTGGGTGTGTGGGTGTGTGCATGCTCAGTCAGTCAGTCATGTCAAACACTTTGCCACTCTATGGCTTGTAACCTGCCATTCTCCTCTGTCCATGGGATTCTCCAGGCAAGAATACTGGAGTGGGTTGTCATTCCCTTCTCCAGAGGATCTTCCCAACCCAGGGATCGAACCTGAATCTCCTTTGTCTCCTGCATTGCCGGCGGATTCTTTACCACTGAGCCACCTGGGAAGTCCCGAGGGAAGAACCCTGTGCAGTAAAGGGCATTCGGGAGACTCTCAGATTCTGAGTTTATCAGATCAGAAACTTTAGGGGTGTCAGTCTACTCCCCTCTTTGTATGCATGAGGTAACTGAGACCCAGGGCCTTTGGCAACTGAGGAACTGGGGTTCCAGCCTTCAGGTCTAACAGGCTGTGTGATTAGAACTCCACTGTACCCCAACTGCCCCCAAAGTAAGGAGGTTGCGAGAAATTCCTAGATTGGAGTCTGAACACTGGTCCAGCGACTTGTGCCTTGAGCCAAGTGTGAGCAGTACCTTGTGGCTGCCGGGGTGGCACTCCTCTCCTGCCCGCCCCAGTGGGGTGCACATCCGCAGCCCGCGCAGCCACAGGCTGACCGCACAGCAGGTGCCCGCCCTGCACTGGATATCCTGCTCACAGGCCTGCGGGGGGGGGGGGAAGACAAAGGGGCCATTAGTGCCCGTGAGCACCACCCCGGAGAAACCAGATGGGAAAGTACATCCAAAAACCCTTCAGAGGGGTGCTGGGAGCAGTACCCAGGCCTCAGTCCCCCGGGACACCCGGGACCGTGCACTGCCACCCCTGCTCCTGTCGAGGCAGGAAGCTCAGGGCTCAGCAGGGCAGCAGACCTGGATCTGAGAATCTCCTGAGCTCCTCTGAGGCCACTCGGCTGGGAGGCTCTCCTCCGACAAGGCCAGAGCTTAGGAGACAGCTTTTCTAGCACCGGGAGATGCTCAGTGGGTGCTAATGAGATTGAATCAACTTGAATTCTTCGAGGGGGAGGGTCCCCATGGCCTGCACCCCAGGGTGGTCCACGTCAAGTTTCTGTGGACAAGGTCCCTCCAGGCCTCAGCCAGCAGTACTCGAGGTTGGTGCCTCTCCTCCCCACCATGGCCCCCTCGGTCCTCCCTGCAAGCCCAGTCTCATCTGAGGCGCCTGCACCCCCGACAGGTGTTGACCCCCAAGGCATCTCTGCTGGCCTGCCTGGCCCCTATGTGACAGTTAGCATGTTATTTAGCCTCTCTGTGCCTCAGTCTATTACCAGTAAAAGGGGTTAACAATATTAACTCCTCTACGATGGACTCCTCTGGGTTGGGCTCCCATAGCAGGGGCTGAGTGACCCTGCTTGGTTTCTGAAAGGTGCCATCTATGTGTGTTTTAGTCGCTCAGTTGTGTCTGACCCTTTGCGACCCCTTGGACTATAGACAGCCAGGTTCTTCTGTCCATGGAATTCTCCAGGCAAGAGTACTGGAGTCGGTTGTCTTTTCCATCTCCAGGGAATCTTTCCAACCCAGGAAATGAACCCGGGTCTTCCGAATTGCAGGCAGATTCTTTACCATCCGAGCCACCAGGGAAGACCCACACAAACCTGCTTTAACCAAATGCCTACATTAAGGAAAACAGAACTAAACTGCTCCAGACTCAGGAGAGGCCACCCTGATGAAACACCCCACCTTCCCATTTCAGAGATCTGTGGCTTCTCTGAGCTGAAGCTGGGAGCTGGGTTTGGGTTGGCCCTTCTCCATCGGGCTTCCCTTGTTGCTCAGCTGGTAAAGAATCTGCCTGCAATGGGGGAGACCTGGGTTCGATCCCTGAGCTGGGAAGATCCCCCTGGAGAAGAGAAAGGCTACCCACTCCAGTATTCTGGCCTGGAGAATTCCATGGTCTGTATAGTCCGTGGAGTCACAGAGTCGGACACGACTGAGCGACTTTCACTTCACTTCTTCTCTATTGGGCCATGGCGTGCCCTCTGGCTGCCTTGTGGGGCACTGCAGTAAAGTGGGGAATGCAGAGGAGGTGCAGGCGGCAGACACCTGGTCATCCACTTAGTGAGGGCACGTCTCACACATCAGCTGGTGCCTGAAAGCTCAGGGTCAGGGCTGAGCAGACCCCACCTGGCTCTTCAGCCACAGAGGTGTGGCATCACTGTCCCTCGCTGGGAGGAGGGACCCTCCAGGACTGAATTTGGGACAGTCACAGTCTAGGGAGCAGGGCACTGTGGGAATGGTAGAGCCCAGCCTTTCTGAGAGTCAGACTGGGCAGCAGCAGGGCTCAGAGTACAGAGGGAGCAGTCCTAACTACTCTGAGTACTCATGGTCGAGTCTGCTATGTTTGTCCCTCTTCTCTGTTTTCCCAAGGGTCAACTTGGAGGCTCTTCTAGAAAGACGTTTTCCCATCTCTAAGCCCTCCCTCCTGTCAGATCTGCCTCTGGGCCAGACTCAGCGTCAAGCTGCTGCCTGGTGGGGTGGCCGTGGCTTCTACCCTCTGCTCTCACCCTCCCAATCTTCAGGCTGCGCAATAGGAAGGCAGCCTTTGGCAGTTTACATTCATTAGGTACAATTCTGTCCTGGCAGTTGTATTTATGCTTTGGGTCCCAAAAGCATTGGCTTGCCCTTGATGTTTGTTCTGCTTTGAAACTCAGTCGTTTTCCTCTAAAAGGGAGAAGAAAGAGATTTTGCTTTCTGTGAACATTACAGTTAATCCAATTCCAGGAATGGGTTGGCCTTCTCTACATTTCCATTTTCTGTGTAAAAAGCTGGAGGAAGTTGAAACAAAAGTGAATGCCCCTCTTTTTTTTTTTTTTTTTTGTTCTAGTGGCTTTTTATCTAGAAAGCTCCCAGGTCAGTCATTACTTTCTATTTTCATGAAAATGGTCCCATCACCATCACACAATCTGTGCCCATGAGAGGGTGGGTCCAGGTGAAGTCAAACTTCTGAGGGAGAACCACTATTGGGGTGTCTTGAATACTACGATGTGCCTGCCTGGGTGTACCCACAGTGGGACTGGATTTCTACTTGTTATCTGACACTTGTTTCTGGGTCACTTAGCCAATTATGGGCATCACCCTTATTCCTGTCAACTGGCCACAGAGTTAAAACATATAAACTGCACGGGAAAGAAAGAGTTTCAAGATTGGCTTTCTTAAGAGTAGAGAAAGCAGAGATTAAACATACCCAACAGAAGCTAAATAAAGTCAGAGCCTTTAATTAAGTTAACTTGCTATGGAAATTACATTTGACATGTGACCCAAACTATGCATGAAAACTAAAGTTCACACAAAAGATAAATTAAGGAGTGCTAATCCACTTTATAGAAGATTCATCATTATCAGAAGTCTCCTTTTGACCAAAAGTCCAAAGTTCAGAATTTGCAATGCTCTCCTCATTTACTGAAAGCAGAATTTGATTTCTCTGAAAACAGTTTCTCTGAAGCAGATTCCCTTTATCAAGGTCTAACTAATGTGAAAACCCTGTGAGATGCCCCTCAGAAGTTCGGTCTGCAACTGGCTCCTGTGCTCTTGGTTTGCCTCCTGTGTGGTTCCTGGGACCTGTCTCTTACAGACCCTGACATCCTCCCAAAACCCAGGGCAGAGAGAATGTTGGATGACTTACCCCGGTGATCACGGCACAGTCGGACATGGTCACCAAGAGGAGTATCACTGACACTTGCGTGGCACCTCTCATGGTCACTTGGGTTGAAAGCAACCACTGCCAGCTCCGCTGCCTCCGCTCTGCCTCAAACCTGCCAGCTCGGAAGGCCAGGCTCTCCCCTGAGATTTATAGCATCCGATCCAGGCTGCCCGTGGATGCCTTGTCTCCACTCTTGCCCATCACACTGTTATTTAGATGATCTCAGAGATGGAGATGAGACCTGAATCCCTAATGACCTTGAATCACCATCAAAACCAATAAAGATGAACCACCGGTGGCAGGGACAGTCACTCTGACTCCCAGGATGCAGTGATCCAGTCAGCTCCATGCATCGCACCCCACAGTCCTTGTCGCCTCTGGGGCATCCTTCTATTCTGCTTGGGGCCAGGGGAAGGCTTTGGTAATAAATCAAGGGATTTACAACATCACCATTCACCCCTCCCTGCACCAAACCCAGGATCATCGGCTCCTTCACACTCAAGCCAACAAGAATGATCTGGGCACTTCCTGTCGGCTCAGCATGGAGCGAGGGGCTGAGAGAACATAGTGAGCAGGCAGTGTCCTTGGTCCCCTAGAACAGGGGTTCCCAACCTCCAGGATCTAGTGCTTGATGATCTGAAGTGGGGCTGATGTAATAATAATAATAATAGAAATAAAGTGCACAGTAAGTGTAGTGTACTTGAAATCATCCCAAAACCATCCCCCCCAACCTGGTCCTGGTCCAAGGAAAAATTATCTTACATGAAACTGGTGTCTGGTGCCAAAGACACCGCTGCCCTAGAAGGTTAAAATTCCAATAGGGAGACGTAAGACAGTGAGAAAACAAAGCTAGGCTTGTGGGGTTGATGTTCCTGAGAAGCTCATAAGGAATCGCCCTCTAAGAGGCCCTGGGCAAACACCAAGTGTCACTTGGCTCAGGAGCCAGAGGGCAGAGGATGAGCCAGTTGACAGGTCCCTGGGGGAAAGTGTGCTTGAGCTGGGTTGCAGCTAAAGGTACCAGGAGCCACGTGCCTCTCTTTTCTATAGGTTGAGCTTGACCTTATCCAGGGGCTAACAAACATAGTAGGCTTGGACACCAGTCTTGGGGAAGGTGAATCTGGGCACAGCGCCTCCTACCAACCGATCCAGAGACCTCCCAGGACAATCCCCAGAGTGATAAAAGCCCCTTCTCTCCACAGTCATAAAAGCCATTATTGCCCAAGAAATGTCCTCAGTTCAGTTCAGTCACTCAGTCCTGTCCGACTATTTGAGACCCCATAAACCACAGCACGCCAGGCCTCCCTGTCCATCACCAACTGCCAGAGTCCACCCAAACCCATGTCCATTGAGTCGGTGATGCCATCCAGCCATCTCATCCTCTATCGTCCCCTTCTCCCTCTACCCTCAATCTTTCCCAGCATCAGGGTCTTTTCAAATGAGTCAGCTCTTCGTCCTGCAATATGTTAACAGGTGTTATGTACATACAAATACATACATATGAGATTTCCACAGTTGAAGCTTTGGGAAACTGATTACACAGTTCCACCAGCTTTTTTTTTTACCGCAGGATTTTTCAGGGCCTTTCATATACTAGTAAGCACTTGAAACACCAAGTTGGGAAATGCGATTTGTAATTATTTCCTAAACAGATTAATCCATCCAACACTTTTTTCCTTAGAGTGTCTCAAGAGAATGTGACTCCCAGGTAGACGTGTTGACCAGTGAGTGAGAGAGGGGGGAATAGAACAGCAGCTCAACTTCACAACCATGAGCAGAGTGAGAATCTAAATCCAGCCTCAGTCTTCTCATTTGTAACATGAGGGTGAGAATAGCACTTTCATCATGGGCTTTAGTGAGTATTCGTCCATTTATTTATGCATTCATTGACTAT
Source organism: Antilocapra americana (assembly GCA_007570785.1). Lineage (NCBI taxonomy): Eukaryota > Metazoa > Chordata > Mammalia > Artiodactyla > Antilocapridae > Antilocapra > Antilocapra americana. The sequence continues at coordinate 4,600,610 of ML664070.1, read as the reverse complement.
ATATTTAGTCTCAACTACTGCATTAAAGGACTCAGACGGTAAAGAGCCTGCGTGCAATGTGGGAGACCCAAGTTTGATCCCTGGAGAAGGAAATGATAACCCGCTTCCGTATCCTTGCCCATGGATGGTGGAGCCTCAGGGGCAACAGTCCATGGGGTCGAAAAGAGTCAGACACGACTGAAGGACTTCACTTTCACTTTCTTTTCACTATATTGAAGGTACTATTTTTGGCACTGGAAATACACCAGCGAGCAAAACAAGTTCCTTGCCCTCATGTGAAGGAGACAGATAACAGGCAAATAAACAAATAGATTTATAGTAAAACAGCTGGGGTGCCCAGTGCTATTAAAAAGGAAGACAGAGGGACTCCCCTGGTGGTCCAGTGGCTAAGACTCTGATCTCTCAGTGCTGGGGCCCTGGGTTTGGTCCCTGGTTGGGGAGCTAGATCCCACATGCCACAGCTAAGACTATATGCAGCCAAATAAACAAATAAAAATAAACATTTAAAATTAAAAAAATAAAAAGGAAGACAGAGAGGACAGCAGAGCATGACAAGGTATGGTGCTTTAGATGGGGTGAGGGTCTCTCTGAGAAGACACTTAAGAACCCTGATGAAGTGAAGGAATGCACTGGGCAGAGCCTGGCGGGGAGGAAGCAGCACAGAGGCCCTGTGGTAGGGCCTTCTTGGCCAGTTCCAGGAGCAATAAGGAGGGTGGAGAACAGGGGAAGGGGGAGGGAGGGATGCTGTTGGAGCAGGAGCAGGGGCCACACCCTAACAACCTTGCAGGGCATGGTGCAGGCCTGACAGCAAGGGTGATGGGCACCCTTGGAATGTTGGAGCAGAGGAGGGGCAGGATGTGATTTACACTTTGACGGATCTCTCTGGTGGTTTGTGGAGAATTAAGTGAGGTGCTGCTGCTGAAGTGCTCAGCATGATGCCTAGCACACAGCAGCATTTGCAACTATTGCCATTTTCTGTCATTAAAAAGATGGACCTATGGGGAGAAGGGATAGTTGGGGGGTCTGGGATGGACATGTACACACTGCTGTATTTAAAATGGATAACCAACAAGGACCTACTGTACAACACAGGGAATTCTATTCAATGTTATATGGCAGCCTGGACAGGAAGGGAGCTTGTACAAGAATGGATAGATGTATATGTATGGCTGGATCCCTATGCTGTTCACCTGAAACTACCACAACATTTTTAATCGGCTACATGACAATACAAAATAAAAGTTAAAAAAAAATTAGATGGGCCTGGGTAGGGGACAAGAGGAAAGGATTGGGAGTTTGAGATTATCAGAGGCAAACTTTTATATGTAAAATGGATAAACAAGGTCAGACTGTATAGCATGGGGAACTTGTATTCAATATCCTGTAACAAATCATAACGGAAAAGAATATTGTATAACTGAATCACTTTGCTGAACAGCAGAAATTAACACAACATTGTTAATCAACTATACTTCAATTAAATTTTTAAAACTGATGGGCCTGTCTGCCTTCACGTAAAGTTCTCCTTCCAGGTGAGAATCAAAATGATATGGTTATGGCCCATCTGTACACCATGGCACTGAGCCAGACACACCGCAGGAGAACCAAGAGACCGCCACTGTCAGTAACTTACAGAGGGAGAAGGTGGCATTGTGCCGGGTGCTGGGAGGGGCACAGAGGCAGGCAGGCCGGTGTGCTTCAGGTGCCCTGCGCACACTGCCAGTCTCACACAGGCCACTTCACAAGAGACAATGTTAGCTAACAGCGATCTTGGGCCAGCACCCACCTTCTGCCCTCATCCCCCATTCTCACCTCCTCCCTCACTCCCCACAACACATGAAACTACTTATCACACACAACGGTGTGAAGAGTGGCAGCAGGCAATATGCTGCTGCAAACGGGACCAATAGCAGCAACTGAAAGCATTTTATTTCCCTTGGATACTGGCGCTTGAGGACAAGCCAGTTAGATGGAGGCAAGGGATAGACAGCAACTTGGTGGGAATACCAAAGGAGAGTCTAGGGAGCTGTGGGGTCCTTGACTCAGTAACTCCCGTCAGCAGATGTTCGCACAGAGCCTCCCACATGTCAGGGTGAGGGCTCACGGCTGTTGGGTCTGCTTGCTCTCCAGACCCGAGGGCTCTCTTGTTCCTGCGCACGGGTGGATTTCAGCAGTATCCTCCCAGCACCCAGCACAATGCCACCTTCTCCCTCTCTCTGCGTTAGTGCTCTGGTGCGGAGGTCATCCTTTTACAGGACTGTTTATACAGCAGGTGTGTGTGTGTGTGTGGTAAGCACAACCGTTCACTCAGGCATAGGTACACCCTGGGACAGAGGCACAGGCTCAGGAAGCCTGACTTGACACAGTCCCGGAGGGCTTTCACCCTCATACGTGGGATAACTTGGACTCCTAGGGGGTCTGAGGCAACCCCTTCCGGCTCTACCATGAAGCCGTTGCTCTGCAAACTAGAAAGGCGGTACATGTCCACAGGCCACACAGCTCCTGCCTGTGACATGGGTGATCACTTTATTAGTGGATCATTAGTGGCTAATAATTAAAGGAGAGCTGCCTCTGACCCACTTAAGAGAGATGTGAAGGAAAAAAGGAGCAACCAGGGACTTCCCCTGCTGTCCAGTGGTTAAGACTCTGTTCTTCACAGCAGGAAGCGTGGGTTCCATCCATGGTCAGGAAATTAAGATCTCACATGCTGTGCAGTGTGGCCAATAAAGAAAGAAAGAAGCAATAAAACAATGGAAACCCACACATCCAAACCAGCAGCTCTTCACCTAGGATCACAGCTCCCCAAATGGTTCAGGAACAGAACTCAGAAGATCCATGAATGTGGGCAGAGAAAACAATTGCATCCTGTTATCACTCACTGCTAAGTGAATTGTAACATTCTTCTCTTCTAACCATAGGCCACAAACACAGAAGTATTTATCATACCTGGGTCCTTGACACCAAGAGAAATTAGAGATCTTTTAATACCATATTGCTATTGTTGCAAATAGCTCAAAATAGTTCTGTTCATCACTACATTGAAACTACAGTAGTTATTAGTCCAAGTCATGTTATTTGGTCAATGGACATGAGTTTGAGCAAACTCTGGGAGATGGTGAAGGACAGGGAGACCTGGCCTGCTGCAGTCCATAGGGTTGCAAAGAGTCAGACAGGACTGAGAGACTGAACAGCAACAATGTTATTTGATACATTAATAAAGAAGGACATATATTACCATATCATAAATTTGTTTTTAATATAATCATTTATAACATTTAAATTTCAGTAGAATTCTTTGCAATCTTATATATTTATTTTTATACATTTTAAAGCATTACTCTCAGTGAGAGTCACAGACTTCCAAGACATCCATGGTACAAAAATAGCTAAAAACTCCTGAGGCAGAGTGAGGAGACTTAGGTGACGTATAGGGTCACAAGTTCAGGCTAGCCAAACTTAGCTAGAACATTAGGCTGGACACATCTGGGGGAAATTGCCTAAAAGAAGAAGCAGATCTGTGACAACCTAGAGGGGTGGTGTGGGGTGGGGGTGGGAGGGAGGTTCAAGAGGGAGGGGACATACGTGTACCTATGGCTGATTCACATTGCTGTATGGCATAAACCAACACAACTGTAAAGCAACTATCCTCCAATTTTTAAAAAAAATGGAAAAAAGTCAGAAAAAGAAAAGAAAGAAGCAGACACAGCTAAAGCAGCCAGCCAGAGCATGCACAGAGCTGTGTCTGGGGTCAGATGCACCAGCAGGACTAACACTGTTGGTGGCTGTTCCCACATGAGGGGGTCGATTGGTGATCTGGCTTCTGATCTGGCTTTAAGGAGACTCCGTCCTGGGCCCCTGAGTCTCCCTAATCCACAGGCAACTTGTACTTATCTTCAGAACTCAATTGGATTTTAAAAATCCAAGGACCAGGCTCCAGTCAGTCCTTGCATCTTAAGTCCCCACCAAGTTACTTCCATCCCAACTATCTAAGTGTGTTGACAACGATTGATCACCAGACCTCTTTCTTCTACAACTGGAAGATGCAGTTAAAGAGAAGACACAACTACAATGTATCAGAGACTAACCTAAGAAGAAACACTCCACAACCTGGACTGATCACCCACAGTCACCCCGACACCATCCATCCCACAAGCTCACTGCTTGAAGCAGCGGCCCTTGAGCTTACCATTGAATGTGGCCCCACTCCCTCCTTCAGCTTTCACCTGTTTATCTTCTTCCTTACACTGTAAGTTTCTAGAAAGTTAGGCTCCATTCCTCTCCTCCTGTCTCCTGATCAACCCTCTCCAGCCTCTCTTCTGTTCCCACTCCACCAGTGAAACCACTTCCTCTAAGCCACCCTTGTCCTCTAAATGCCAAATACATAGTAGAAGGTAACACAATGTCATAAATCAACAATACTTTGATAAAAAATTTTAAATTAAAAAATTAACAAAAACAAACCAAAAAAGCCAAATACAAAACTCTGTTTTCAATCCTCATCTCACTTGCACATTTGCAGCCTTTGACACAGGCACCTGCTCTTTCCTTAAGTTCCTCTCTCTTGCTTTTCACAACATTGCTTTCTCCAAGTCCCCCACCATTTTCAGTCTCCTCTAAAGTTTCCCTAGGGCTGCACACTCACTAACCTCTTGTCCCTCGACAGGTTTCATGGTCACCTAAGTGCTGATGACCCCAGACCTCTCCCCACCTGAGCCATCCTCGTCCCTGCCTATCTAGCCAATATCCTGTTGGATGTCACAGGTTGATACCCGGGCACCCCACCTTCATGTGGCACTCTCCTCCAGCATCCTTTATCATCACTCTTACCTCTGTACCCACTCATACTGCTCAGGGATATTAGTTGCAAATAACAGAATCTGTCTGACCAGCTTAAGCAAAAGAGAATGTAATAAAGATTAGTGAGGAATTCACTGAGTGGCTTGGGGTCTTGAAAAATGGATTGGAGCTGTGTGTCCAGGAACAGTGCCCAGAACCACATCACAGAGTCAGCTAATAAGGAAGGCATCTCCCTCAGGGCAGCTCTACTGACATCCATACCCCACATGGAGCCTCTTTCTTCCTGCAGCTTCATTCCTACAGAATGGAATCAGCGTGGCTTGGTTACAGAGCATGGGTCCAACGCCTGCCCTTCTGCAAGGACCCTGGGAAGGACCTGACGCATAACTGAACACAGAGAAGATGTTCAGAGCTCTTGGGTAGCTACAAAGCGTGGGCACCCACCGCCCCATCCTTCCTGCTGTGTCCCCTACTCCGTTAGTGGCCACAACACAGTCTGAGGCTGAACCTGGGAGTTTTCTAGATTTCTGAATTTCCCTGCTTGCATCAGTCATGTAATCCTGTCACTCCGCCCTTCCCTGGACCTCAGACTCTCCCCTGCTTTCTACCTTCACCACCAGCGTCTATTGTCATCTTCCTGACTGACCCCCTCCTTTCAGGCTTACCCATCTTCCACACAACCCAGAGATCTTCTCTTCATTTTTGGAGATTCAGAGTTCTCCAAGGAATCCTTGCCAACCTTAGAATCAAGCCCAGACTCCTAGAGCTGGCAGCCAAGGGCATGAATGACCCAGCTCTGCTCCCCTTCCAGCTTCATCTCCATCACCCCCACCCTCACACACTTCCCTCTCCAGCAACACGAAACCATTCACAGTTCCTCCCCAGGCCAACCTGCTTCATTCCTCCATACCTCCCACATTCTGGTCCCCTTTCTTCTCGTCTGGGTGGACAAGCCCTAGGTTTCCATCCCAGTCTAGCCACCTACTGAGGTGTGAACTTGAACAAGTTATCACACCTCTCTGGAGCTCAGTTTTCTCTTCTGAAAGATGAGAATGATACCCTCCTCCCAGGTGCACTGTGAAAAGCACATGACACGACTGGGCAGGCTGCTTAGACACTACTGCAGGTTGGATGGTGGCCCCCCAAAAGACAAGACCCGATCCCATTCCAAACTGTGAATCATTTGGGGGAAAGGTCTTTGCAGATGTAGTTAAGGATCTTGACACAAGATCACCCTGGGTGAACCAATGGGTCCTGAATCTACCGGCAAGTGTCATCAGGGGGAGAAAAGGGGAAGGCCCTGTGAAGATGGTGACAGAGACTGGAGTTATGCTAGCACAAGCCAGTGAACACTAGGAGCTACTAGCAGCTGGAAGTGGCAAGGAAAGGGTCTTCCTTGGAACCTCTGAGGAAGTGCAGCCTTGCCGACACCTTGATTTTAGACTCGAGGCCTCCGAACTGTGAGACAACACATTGTTGTTTTAAGCCACCAAGTTGGGGCAGCTTGTTAGGCAGCCACAGGAAACTAGCACAGACACTCACACAAAGGATGCTCGTCTCCTCCTCCTTCCTCATCCCTTCCAGCAGGGGTTCCATCAGGGATGCTTCTGGACTGGGGACCCCCACAGCCAGGTTCTGGCCAGCTAACAGCACCTCAAAACACCCTATCTCCTCTACAAGCGATCACCACAGAGAGGGCCTCTCTGAAGAGCGAGTTTGAATAGAGGCATTGCTCCACCCTCATCTCAGGAAGGGAACAGGCTTCCCAGATGGTCCAGAGCAAATGAACCCAGGGGACCAGAAACAAGCAGCTGGTCCCCCAACCTCATAGCTCAGGGGCCGGGCAGAATGACTAGCTCTCATTTATCTTGGTTGCTTGAAGATGCCCCAAGGACTTACAGTTTATGCTTATTTGTTTATTTCTAACCTCTTCTAGGAAAAAGGAACATTTTTTTCCCTTATGGAAATCTGAGGGCCCAGTGACATCTGATTATTCTGATAACTCCTCCATCACAATTCCTAATGGCCTACATAGGAGCTTAAATTCCCAGGCTTGGACTTCCCTGGTGGTCCAATGGTTAAGAATCCACCTTGCATGGCATTAGTGCCATGCAACCCCTGGTCTGGGAACTAAGAGTCCCACATATCACAAGACAACTAAGTCTGCAGGCTGCAACTACTGCGCCAGCGAGCCACAACTAGAGAGAAACCTGAGTGCCACAGCAAAGATCTCATGTGCTGCGACTAAGACCCAGTGCAGCCAAATAAATAAATATTCAAAAAATAAAGTCCTAGACATTGTAAGAACACTGACATCACTGTCCAGAGATACACTAGGCCAGGGCTGGCTGAGAGTGTCCAAGAGAAGCCAACCACAGAAGAGAGAGGCCTTTCCTTCCACGCTTGCCAGCATCCACAGCAGGTACCATTTGGCATTTTCATCCTCAAGTCTGAGTCCCAAGACAACCTAGTCTCTCCCTACCTCTTCATTCCACAGAGAAGGAGCTCAGCCTAGAAGGTTACAGCATCTCCTGAAGCCACACTGGGCTAGACAGGTGATGAGCCCAAACTCTCCACCCAGCTATGGCAGAGGAAGAAGAGAAGTAAGTAGAGCGTGGAGAAGCTCAGTTTCAAATCCTGTCTCTGCTGCTTATGTCAGCAGTGATTCCCTTACTCCAACCCCCTCTCCTGTTTTCAAGAGGACTGAAGGGTGAGGGAGCGCTAACATGTTTGCCAACCGCGATGTCCTTCCCGTAAGTGGAATATCTGTCCCTGGCCAGGAAAGAGCCCCCACCATGTAGCTCTAACATGGAAAACCACAGTAATGCAACCATCTTCTGGGGTATTCAGGGTGGGGCTCTTGTTAAAGAAAGCTCATGTTGATTTGGCAGAACCCTGGAAAGGAGGTAGCCAGGCAGGTCCATCCTAAGCAGTGTTTGTAGCTCCTCAGTGCTCAGCCAGTGTCAGACACAGGATGGGGTGCCCTAGGAACTGCCAGGCTGGCAGATCAACTAGTAAGGGCTAAAGAAGGGGCACAATGGATATTAATAAACTCCACAGTCTCCCCCACCCCACCACAATATTCCATCCCATCGTCCTCCCCTTTTCCCTCTGGGGCTCTCCCACTCACCCCCAAAACCAGGCTTTTTTTTTTTTTCCAAGAAAAACTTCTATTATTCTTATATTTTGACTTGTTCTGTAGATTCTTTTGGATTTTCTTCTTTTTTTCCCTCTCCCCCCTGTTGTAGTTGTTCATTTTATTGGCACTCTGAAATCTAATTAAGCTTTTGAGCTTTTTTTTCCTCAGTCACATTTTTTTTTACTTTTTCACTTTCTTTTTTTTTTTTTTAAATTTTCTTTACTTTATTGTGTTGGAACAAAGCCAGGCTTTTTATGGTTGTAAAGTCCAGCTCCTTCCTTGCTCTATAGAGGGCTGTATTTGAGGGACTCTGGGAGACAGGAGGGACAGGACAGCCTGGGGTCTTGAGCTCAGAGACATGCTCCACAGTCTAGACCTGGGGAAACTTTTCCCATAAGGCCCAGCCCAAGAAAAAAGGAAAAAGAGCTCTCTGGCTGTATTCCCAAACAGTGGGAATGCAAGTGTTAAGTTTGGGGGTTAGATGATTGGCAGGACAATTTCCTGCCCCACCTGTCTCACAACCTGTGGGTCCCACCCAGAAGCACAGCTTCCTGATCACCTGTCTCCCCAGCCAGCCCACGAGTGGGCTTCCCATCCACCATCCTGTCACCCATCAGCTTCCAGACCCTCTGGCCCTAGACAGCAGTCCCAGAACCACACTGGCTCCCTACTTCATCATTTGCAGCCAGAGTGGGTGGGCAGGCTGTTTTAGGGCAGGTCTTAAAATGGCAACCAAACATGAGGAAAAGGTGAGGGGGCTTCAGATTCTTAGCCTGGAAAAGCAGGCAGGATGGACACCTTCTGTTGCAGTAATCCACTACTGAGCTGTCTACAGCATCATCTGACTGAATTCTTACAACAGTCCTGAGGAGATATAATTACCCACTTCACAGCTGAGAAAATGGAAGCTCAGTAATTATTCAAGTCAAACAGATGGTAAGTCACAAGGCTGGAATCTGACCCCAAATCTGACTTTAAATGCCTGCTCCCAAACACCATGCTACCTGGCCTCTTACATAAGGAAAAGGATGCTAGAAGGAGGGTGGCTGAAGCTTGTTCTGTGTTACTTCAGAGGATGAAAGTGGGAGGAAAGCATGGAAGTTCCTGGGAAGGGGTTTTAACCCAGGACAAGGAAGACAATTCCAGGAGGAAAAGAGCCCTCCACGCTCCTCTGGCCATGGGATTCTCCAGGCAAGAATAGTGGAGTGGGTTGCCATGTCCTCCTCCAGGGGAGCTTTCCAACCCAGGGATCAAACCCAGTTCTCCCACACTGCAGGCAGATTCTTTACCAGCTGAGCCACCAAGGAAGACCCCTCTACAAAATAGGGATTTGCAGACACTGTGCCTTAGGGACTGTCCTGGGGAAGGGGGAGCTTCCCTTGACTAGTGAGGTCCAACCAAGGATCCCCTACCCTGTCCAAGAGAGCAGCTATTTTCCAGCTGTCATATTCTGGGGTTCCACATGAGTTCTCTTAATCAAAGGACTTGTGCTTTGACTTGTTAAAAGACCATTGGCTGGAGGGAGGGGGGTTCTGGAAGGGGAACATATGTATACCCATGGCATATTCATGTCAATGTATGGCAAAACCAACACAATAAAGTAAAGAAAATTAAAAAAAAAAAGACCATTGGGTGACTGGGTCTTGAATGTTTCCTCCAAGCCCTAGAGGCAGTTTTAGAAAGGAGAGCTCAGTCCCCCAGCACACCTGCTAAAGTGGAGCCCCTCATCTGAGTGGCATTACTGAGGATTCCTTTACCAGGACATACTCTGAGCCCTCTGCCTGTCTAGTCATGAGGTCACATCAAAAAGAAGCATGGGATTAGTGTGTGCTCTTGCCTGTATACTTCCAATAAATTTCTGGACATTCCTAGTATCTGAGATGTGTTTCTTCTTCCCATAAGAGGATCCCGCAGGCGCCAGAAATTTCTCTGGTTCATTAGCTGGTTGGTTCCCCTATAAACGTCAAAGCCACTCCTCTGTGGAAGCCTAGCTGTGTCTTTGAAGTGGCAGCGGTCATAAACAGCCCTGGCGCTGCCTTGCTAAGGGCAGGGCATGGAGGTCTGGGAGACAGTGGGGTGACTCCGGCCTGCCTGCACTCTAATTGCTCCCAGTTAAGCAGGACGATGGCCCAGAGCCGGCAGACAAGCAGGGCAATTGCTAGAAGTCAGAGGCCTAGAAACAAGGAAACCTGTGGGGGGCTAGACCCCCTTTCCTGGGCAGTTGGAGAGAGTTCCTCCTCTTTGTGCAGGTCAGAGCAGGGTTCTCAGGAGAGGGAAATTCATGGGTAAGTACTCCCAGCCAGTTCCCATCTGGTCCAGTCCACACAAGCGCCTTCCTAGGCATAGATGGAGCCTGAGCCAAAGAAAACTCAGGGTCAGGAGGAGGGTAGATAGAGAGTCCCTGAGGGACCAGAGCCCCTAGCCCTGCCTCTGAGTTCTCAGTGGGGTGGGGGGGGTCTCTCCTGGTCCTTGGTTTTCCATCCATGGAATGAGGGGGATGCCCCTATGAAAATCACAGACTGCTAGGACAGAAATAACTCAACAGGAGGCAGGGGACTTACTGGACTGGGTTGTGGCAGAGCCTGCGGTGAGGGCTGGGACCCCCGCTCCTGCCCAGTGTGCCTCTGCCTCCCAGCAAGGACCCTCCTGCATCTGACTCTGCTGCCAGCTTTCTCCTGGCCAGACTCCTACTTGTTCTCTGCCTGTTCACCCAGCACTCCCCGGTCACTACCAAAAAACAGTGGCATGGCCCCTCTTGTTAACTCAAGGCTCCTACCCCACCTTCTCAGGCTTCTTAGGCAAGCAGGCGACGCCCAGCTCAAGGGACAGCACCATTACTAACAAACCTCCTTAAGAAGCTACTTCCATGTCAAAAATGAATACTGCTTTTATTTCACAATATACAAAATAAAAAAAACCATTTCTTTGTACACTTGAAACTAATGTTATCAATTATACATTGAGAGAAAATGAAAGAAAGATGCACAGTGCTCTGGAGCAGTTTTTCAAACTGTTTGTACCATGATCCACCTTTAGAAATAAATTATAGCCCGGCACCCCCAGATATGGATGTATGTTTATATGAAACTGAAAGAAAGGGTTTGTGCAATAATATTCATTCTTATCATGTGCAGTGTATCCAGATAGTTCCCATTCTAGTCTAGTCAAATTCATCCTTTAATGCTTATTGCAACTTTGTAGTTAGGGATCAGCAAACTTTTTCTGTAAAGGGCTAGATAGTAAGTATTTTAAGCTTTGAGGACCATATAATCTCTGTTGCAACTACTCAAGGTTTCCATTGTTGTGGGAAAGCTGCCAACAGGAAAGAAATGGGCCCTGCTGTGCTCTGATAAAACTTTATTTACAAAAATAGGTGGTGGGCTCAGTTTGGCCCATGGGCCATAAATTTAAGTCCTGATTTCATGATCACCAATGGGTTAAACCATGGTTTGAAAAACACTGCTCCAAGAGATCATTCCCCACTTCCTTCCCTCTAACAGAAACCAAATTATATTCAGTGCATACCTCCTCTCCATGTAGCACAACCCCCAGGGAACTTACAAATTGCGACTCAGGAAAGTGACCATACTCCCTGTACTAGCATTACGTCTTCATCAGTCACAATAGCCCTTCATGCCGCTCACCTTTTAACCACTGTAGCTCCAGCGTGGACACAGGACTTAAGCTGGACCAATCAGCCTAAAGAGAAGGATGTGAAGTCCATGCCTGGGAGGGTGGTTTCTTTCTCCCAAGTGATACCCAGTGGCACTGTGCCTGTTTCCCCTGGCATCATTGGGGTTGGAGGACTGGGCCTGGCAGGGTAACCAGTCTTAGGAAGAGCCCAATCTGAGGAAGACAGAGGAGAAAGATGAAAACAATCTGGATTCTTGATTTGACCTTACATTAAACCGCTTTGAGTCAGGTCTTTCCAGTTCTTGTGGCCAAAAGCACCCCACACCAGGGCTGCCCATTAGGGCTCTTGGGCCCCTGTCCACAGATGGAAACTTGCTCCATTCCGGACAATTTTCAGCTTCTGGGGAAAGACCCATGCTCACTCTAAGTAACTGGGGCCCCCAAGCCCCTCACCCACGCACCAGTGCCCCCCGATCAGGGGTACCCACCCCACAGAAGCAGTGGCCTTCAAGGCATGTTAGGCTCGGGTCTGCCCTCACTCACATGTGCTGACAAGGGTAGGTTGGCACACTCTGAAATCAGGACGAACTCACTTCAGTTTTTATCTGAAAAGTCTTCTGCTGAGAGAAGTCAGGCTTAGCAGGAAATTTACATCTATCAGGTGGGTGATGGTTGGGAAATTACGCAAGGAGGCCACTAAACTGGGGTGACTTTGATGCCTTAGGAGCTACATAAGCACCCCCGTGCCTAAGTCAGAGTCAAGGCGCTCAACTCTGAGAAAAAGGCTTAAGGAGATCTACTCACAGACAACTCAGCTTTCCCAAGTAAGGCAACTGCTTCAGCTACAGCCAAGCAAATCATCTCACTTTGCTTCAGCATCTTCTCTGCAAAGACTTTGCCCCAGCTGCTGTCAGTGAAGTGCTTCCTAATCACCTTTGGTTTGGTATTGACTTATTCAAATTGATACGTGCTCAGATACACTTGAAAAACATGCCTCGGTCTCTTTTTAACATGCAGTAGAAATCCAATTTATAAATGGGAGATATTGGGTATCCAGGGTTTCTCAGGTGGCACTAGTGGTAAAGAACCTGCCTTCCAATGCAGGAGATGCAGGAGACTCAGGTTCAATCCCTGGGCTGGGAAGATCCCCTGGAGGAGGAAACGGCACCCCACTCCAGTATTCTTGCCAGGAGAATCCCATGGAGAGAGGAGCTTGGTGGGCTACAGTTCACGGGGTCACAAAGCAACTTAGCATTCGCACATTGGGCATTCAAGCTGACTTTCCCCTTTGGCCCAGGAAAGATGTTCTCATTTAGGCTACTAAGAGCAAGAATGAAATAAAGTATCTAATGCCACTGAATTGTATGTTCAAAAATGATTAAAATGGAAAATTTTATGTTATGTATATTTTACCGCCAAAAGGAAACAGGAGGAAACTGAGATAAATGAAAGACACCGAGGGCAACAGCATGTTGAAATCCTACATAACCTCCTCGGAAAGGCAGTCACAAAACACTGTCCTGTGGGGCTATTGACGTGACTTCATTTCCAGGAAGGCCTGGGTGGGGACCGGCTTTGGGGACAGTAGGCTAATGGGCTGGGGAAATGGAGAGAGGCCTAGGGCTGAGACAGTGGCAGCAACAAAATTCAGACCCTTTCAGCAGGCATTTTTCTCCCACACCCCAGCCTTCTACACTGTACTCCCAACAACTCTGTTATGAACAGGGAGGCCAAGAGGGGCACTGTTTTATTTATTTCTTTTTGTTGAAGTATAGTTGATTTACTATGTTGTGTTAGATTCAGGTATACAGCAAAGTGATTCCAAATACATATATTCTTTTTTTCATATTCTTTTCCATTATAGTTTACTACAAGCTATTGAATATAGTTCCCTGTGCTATGCAGTAAGTCCTTGTTATCTACTATATATGTAGTAATATGTATTTGTTAACCCCAAGTTCCTAATTTATCCCTCTCTCCTCTTCCCCGTATAGTAACCATAAATTCATTTTCCATTTCTGTGCATCTATTTCCATTTTGTAAATAAGTTCATTTGTATCATATTTTAGATTTCACATGTAAGTGACATCATATGACATTTACCTTTCTCTTTCTGTCTCAGTCCTCTTGCCTGGAGAATCCCATGGACGGAGGAGTCTGGCAGGCTACAGTCCATGGGGTCGCAAAGAGTCGGACATGACTGGGGGATTTAACTTTCACTTTCTGACTTACTTCACTTAGTAGGATAATCTCTAGGTCCACCCATGCTGCTACAAATGGCATTGTTCAGCATTGTTCCATTTTTCTTATGGCTGAATAGTGTTCCATTGTGTGTATATATATATATATATATCTCCTTTATCCAGGAGGAGCAGTCTATTGGCCAGTTACTATCAGCAGGTGTCATGACAGGAAGGGTATGGAGAACAGCAAGAACTAACAAAACTGACAGGTTCACAAGGCCTTGATCAATTTCCAACTCTTAACTTGCAGCTTCCCAGCTAGGGCTGGGAGGAGGGGAAGGAGGAAAGGGACGTCCAGATGATAGTCACCTGTCATCCTCACCAGAGGCAGGAACCCTCTGGTTTTACTCAGATGCTGATGCTTGTGAGGAACTTAAGAAGGAAGGCAGGAAGGCAGCGTCTCCCCTCACTCCTCCCAGCAGCCCCACCTGGCAGAAGCAGGTCTCTTAGGGGAAGGGCTCTGGTATGCAAACAGCAAGCCCGAGCTCAGGAAGCAGCTCTCCCTTCTTGGCATTTGGGAGGAGAAAGAGGAGATGGAGCCACAACAGTTGTCCTTTTTCAACAACTACATCCCTGATAAGCAAGAGGGGGAGCCCCATAATTCCAGATGTCCCTATATGACAGGCTATCTGCTCTTTCCTTCTGTTTCTACAGGCTAAACTGTAGGGGTTTTGCCTAAGAATGAAATTCTACCACAATAAAACTCAACCTTGGGAGTGGTTGAGATGTCTCAGTGCTAGGCACGAAAAGTCATGGAAATAAGGTGCCATCTTTCAGAAAGAAAGAAAAAAGAGCTTTTCTGGTTCTGGGAAGGGTCTATCTGGGATTTCCAAAGAAAGTGGGAATTTGGAGATACAGCCGAGTGATGCCACCAGCTAGGAAAGATGGCTGGGAGAGCAAAATCCATCTTCTGGCCCCTGATGGATAACACCTCCTCAGTGTGTTCATGCAAAAACATCCCCACACAGAGTCTCTAGAAGTGTTGTTCATCACTAACATTTTCATTTCCCAACCTGACAAGCCATGCTTCCTGACAGCTAGCCCAGTATCCAATCTTCCGGGAGGAGCTTCATCTTTGACTGGAGCCTCAGCAATTTGTCCAGAAACATACTTTAGCTGGGGGAGGCAAAAGACCTGAAGGACCAGGAAACACACAAAAGATAGGAGATGAGATAGGGGGACACCCAGCCTGGTCCCTCATTCGTCAGAGTATGCATCGAGCTCCTGCTGCATGTCAGGCATTATCCCCAATAACTCTGTCAAGTAGCCATTCTTGTGGGGAGCAGGGTACAGACTGGTGGAAAGGATGTAAGCTTAGGAATCAGCTCTTGAATTCAACTCCTGCTTTGCCATATGTCAGGTGGGGAAGCTGGTGGGCAAACAGGTGATCCACTCCAGGAAATGGACAGACTGTCACCAAAGCACCAAATCCAGTGGCGGCCAAAACAACAGGCCTCACGGAGGAGGGGATGGATGCTGGAGCTGGAGACAGAGTGGAGTTCACTCAACAGACATGGAGAGAAAATGCTCCAGTTTAGTGTTTAGTTTAGTCATGTTTATGAAGGCAGAAAGACAGACAAGGCCCAGTGCCCTTGGGGGCAGCACTCAGAGATACAGACTGGAAGTGACGAGCATCAGAAGTGAGACTGGAGCCTGGTTGGGCATGCTGACACAGGGAGATTTTTTCGTGTGGATGAAGAATTATTTGAGAGGGGATTCAGCAAGGGCAAGATGCGTGAATGGAATCAAGTGTGAAGATGCTGTGCTAACCAGGAGGCTATGTCAACAAATGGAGTGAGAATGGAGAGGGCCCAGTCTAAGTGGGTAGAGGGTTGGGTGAGGGAGAAGGAAGAGAAGCAGGTAACTGAGGTTTGGAGAACCATATAGGAGTCAATGAAATTCACCAATTCACAGTGTGCGGGAGAAGGAGTACACATCTACCAATGTCTCCACAAGAAACAGGGGGATTCAAAATAGGATAATGCAGAGAGTACTCTCATAAAAGAACATGTGGGCTTGGTGTAAGAGAGAGACAAGAGCTAATGCAGTGATGGGGGCTAGAAACAGTAGAGAGGATGTGCTTTCAGGCCAGAAGACAAGAGAGAAAAGAGTTGCCCAGACCAGAAGGGGAGTCTTATAGAGAAGTTCTCTTGAGAGGTTCTACAGTCTTTTGGCCAAGGTTCTGTCCCTTTTGGCCTAGGGACAGCCAACTCAGGTGACCTCACTGGGAGTGTGCCAGGGGAATAAATGCCTAGTTTCATTTTTTTTCCTTTCTGGAGGTTCCCATTAGCAAAAGCCAGTGGAGGCCAGCCAGCACATGAGCCCATGGTTGCAATTCCCCAGGAACAGTCTCTGGAACACAGCAGGGCAAAGAAGTAGGGGAGTAGACTTGAAGAGCAAAGAGCTGATTCAAAGGGTACAGCTGAGAGGCTGAATTAACAACAGTGAAGAATCTGCTTCTGAGAACTGGGGGACAGGTCAGCGGGCTCCAGTGGATGATAGAAGACAACTTGAGGTTGAAGGTAGGATCTCAGGCTGAGGAATGACCCCAAGACCTTGTATCTACTTGATGGCCACCTACAAAGGTTTGTGAAAATGAAATCAAAATGGAGTCAGTTTTGCTGAGAGCTCTCCAAAATGGAACCATGAAGCCACTGAGGAAGGGTGACTTATGCACATCCCAGCCTGGGTAGAATCTAATCTTTTGACCATGTAGTGTCCTGACAAAGGCATCAAGAACTTCTACTAGAAACTCAAGATATTTATCAAACCCTTACCCTAAAACAAACCACAGTGA
The DNA here is from genome assembly GCA_007570785.1 of Antilocapra americana. Taxonomy (NCBI): domain Eukaryota; kingdom Metazoa; phylum Chordata; class Mammalia; order Artiodactyla; family Antilocapridae; genus Antilocapra; species Antilocapra americana. The sequence continues at coordinate 4,584,001 of ML664070.1, read as the reverse complement.
TCTGTCCCTGAAGGACGAATAAATATTTTCTTTTTGTGTCAGAAGAGTCTCCTGGTTTTTGCCTTTATAACCCCCTGATTGTTTCTTTTCCTCAGAACACTTCTTCAATTTTACCCAACTCTGTGTTTCCCAAATTGCAATTCTTAAGACTCCCAAACAAAGTTCTTTGTTCTTCGTAGCTTCGATGTTGGTTAGTGTGCCACAGAATTACCAGGTGACCAGCACTGTGTTCAAGACTGAAGGCTCTGATCTGTGCTCAGAGAGATGGCCACATGGGTAAGTGTGACAGTTCCGACAACAGAACCGTCCACACGGCCTCTCTAAGTACGGACTGTTGATAGTGGGGTGGGAGTGGGTGGGCAGGGATTAGGCAGGTTGGGAGGTGGGGAATGAGTAGAGCCTGATTTTGGGGGAGCGGGTAGGGTGCAGGAGAATGTGCATAGAGAACTCAGTTTAGTGTTTAGTTTAATTTTTTTTTAAATTTAGTTAACGATTTAGTGAAGGAGTGAGAGGCTAGATTGGGTAGGTAAGCAGGCAGGAAATCATGGAGGACCTGAATACCCAAATTTGGACTTTTAATTAAATTTGAAGCAATGGGGACAGGAGAATAACACAGTCTGGTGTGCTTCAGAGTAGTCTGTTGCAGAGGGATGCTCAGTAAGCAGCATCCAGACAGTTGTTATAATAATAATTACTGTGAAAAGCTTCTTTTAATGCAGCTTTTGTACTTGCAAATACCAGCAAGGTCCCAACAATGCTGGGGAACAAAGTCCAGGTCCCTGGTGAGGGCAAAAACATGAAAAAGAAAAAATGCAACAGTTCATCTCATATTAGGAATCCATTCACCTGGAAAAGACAATATAAGCTCAAAACCCAACACAGCCCTCCTGCCCACTCTGCATTCTGCTATTACAAACCTCCTGCAGCTCCATTCTAGGAAAATAAACGACCCAATCAAAAAGTGGGCCAAAGAACTTAACAGACATTTCTCCAAAGAAGACATAAAAATGGCTAACAAACACATGAAAAGATGCTCAACATCACTCATTATCAGAGAAATGCAAATCAAAACCACAATGAGGTATCACTTTACACCAGTCAGAATGGCTGCCATCCAAAAGTCTACAAGCAATAAATGCTGGAGAGGATGTGGAGAAAAGGGAACCCTCTTACACTGTTGGTGGGAATGCAAACTAGTACAGCCACTATGGAAAACAGTGTGGAGGTTCCTTAAAAAACTGCAAATAGAACTGCCATATGACCCAGCAATCCCACTGCTGGGCATATACACTGAGGAAACCAGAATTGAAAGAGCCACGTGTATCCCAATGTTCATCGCCGCATTGTTTACAATAGCCAGGACATGGAAGCAACCTAGATGTCCATCAACAGACGAATGGATAAGAAAGCTGTGGTACATATACACAATGGAATATTACTCAGCATTAAAAAAAATTCATTTGAATCAGTTCTACTCAGATGGACGAAACTGGAGCCCATTATCCAGAGTGAAGTAAGCCAGAAGGAAAAACAACAATACAGTATATTAACGCATATATATGGAATTTAGAAGGACGGTAACGAGAACCCAGCATGTGAGACAGCAAAAGGAACGCAGATGTATAGAATAGACACGTGGACTCTGTGGAAGAAGGCAAGGGTGGGATGATATGGGAGAATGGCATTGAAACATGTTAATTACCATATGTCTAATCAATCGCCAGCTCAGGATTGATGCTCTGGGCTGGTGCATCGAGATTTCCCGGGGGGAGAGAGGAGGGAGGGGGGTCCTGGAGGGGGAGCATAGGTAAACCCATGATGATATCATGTCATTGTATGGCAAAACTAATAAAAAAAAAAAAAACCCAAAGGCTGTGGTCTGTGAGGAAGCAAACGGTTGTCTACCAGTCCCTGGAAAAGAGAGAACTCCACAATCCCTCACCCAGGATGAGCCATGGAAACACATGGAAAATAAAAACTTAGGATGGTCTGAACATGGCGGTGATGTAACATCAGAGCAGACAGTTGCAGGAGCCGTCTGCCTGCCCCACTGGTCAGGACACAGGGGCAGGGGGCTCGCTGACAGGAAGCAGGTATTATTTCCAGCCGGTGCTGATTGACGAAGGCGATACACGGAAGCTGCTATATATTGGGTCATAAATCTGAGCTTGCTGATTTCCACTAACATAACTCAGCTGCATCCTCCTAGAAAGCCCCAGGGAAGCAGGGGACAGGGGGGGCTGGCCCAGTTCAGGCCTGAATCACTCTCTTCTTCTCATTAAAGAATAATCCTTCAATTTCTGAAGCTGCAGCAAGTAGGTGGGTGACAGTTTTAATATTATTCTTCAACCCACGATCTTTCATGCATGTGAAATATTTCATTCAAATAAATAAAAGCAATTAAATTACAAATAATTCTCTCAGTGGCAGATTGGGGACTCTCTTCAGCTGAGGGATCTGTGCTACTTCCCTCTATTTTTTTTTTCCTCTTGTTCAATTTAGTGACTGAACATTAACTCTTCTTTCTTTAAAAAAAATGTATTCATTTGGCTGTGCCAGGTCTTAGCTGTGGCATGAGGGATCTTTAGTTGTGGCATGTTGAACTCTTAGCTTAGCTGTGGCATGAGGCATCTAGTTCCTTGACCAGGGATCAAACCTGGGCCCCTGCATTGGGAGTGTGGAGGAGTCTTAGCCACTGGACCACCATGGAAGTCCTGAACACAACTTTTCTTGAGGAAAGCTTGAGATCAGCAGGGTATGGAGCATGGTTGACTCCTTTAAGGTAGGGGGTCTTGGGAGGCATCGCTGGCCGGGCCAACTGCAAGGTACCAGTGACAGAGGTCTACCCCTTACTGCCCCTCAGGAAGAAGGAAACCCCAGCCCCACTTCAAGCTGCCCTGCCTGAAGGTAGGACAAGTCCCAGGGCTTCATTTAAGAACAGATAGGAACAGAGGTTGCTTGCAGAAAGTTAGAAGAATCATGCGTGCATGCATGCTTAGTCTTTTCAGTTGTATCCAGCTCTGTGTGACCCTATGGACTGCAGCCTCACTGGCTCCTCTGTCCATGGGATTCTCCAGCCGAGAAAACTAGGGTGGGTTGCCATACCCTCCTCTAGGAAATCTTCCCGACCTAGGGATTTAGGGATGGAACCCGTGTCTCTTATGTCTCCTGTATTGACAGGCAGGTCTCTACCACTGGCATCACCTGGGAAGCAGAGAAGAATCATATCAAGTCTTAAATCAGAAAATGGTAGGACCAGAGAAAGAGCCGTGCCTCTCTTTAACCCAGCTTCCTCCATCTACCTCCACCCTTCCCAGCTACCTCCTGCCCACGTTCTTCTTTTTTAATTGAAATATAGTTGATTTACAATATTGCATTCATTTCTGATGTACAGGCAAGTGTATATACATATATATATATATATATTCTTTTTCATAGTTTTTCCTGTTATGGCTTACTACAGAATAGTGAATATAGCTCCCTGTACTATACAGTAGTGTAGTCCTGTGGTATACTATATAATATAGTGTAGTATACAGTACTGTACAGGCTGGAGCTATTCGCTCAGACGGTAAAGTGTCTGCCTGCAATGCGGGAGACCTGGGTTCGATCTCTGGGTCGGGAAGATCCCCTGGAGAAGGAAATGGCAACCCACTTCAGTACTCTTGCCTGGAAAATCCCAGGAGCAGAGGAGCCTGGTGGGCTACAGTCCATGGGGTCGCAAAGAGTCAGACGCAACTGAGCACCTTCACTTTCACTTTCATCATACTGTAGGACCTTGTTGTTTATCTCATTTCCAGTAGTTTGTTTCTATTAACCCCCAAACTCCTAATTTATCCCTCCCCCCGCTTTCCCTTTTGGTAACCATAAATTTGTTTTCTATGTCTGTGCATCTGTTTCCATTTTGTGAATAAGTTCATTTGTATCATATTTTAGATCCCACATATAAGTGATATCATCAATGTTCCTCTTTCTCTTTCTGACTTACTTCACTTAGTATGATAATCTCTAGGTCCATCCTTGTTGCCTCAAATGACATTTCGTTTTATGGCTGAGTAATACTTCATTGTGTATATATATCTCACATCTTCTTTATCCATTTATCTGTTGATGGGCATTTATGTTGCTCCACGTCCTGGTTATTATAAACTGCGCTATTATGAACATTGGGGTGCATGAATTTTTTTAATTTGAGTTTTCTCCAGATAATGCCCAGGAGTGGGATTGCTGGATCACATGGCAACTCTATTTTTAGTTTTTAAAGGAAACTCCACATTCTGCCCTCATTCTCATTGGGAAAAACAAACAAACCAAAAAAAAAGACATCCTGAGAGAAGGGGAACACATGTATACCCATGGCAGATTCATGTCAATGTATGGCAAAACCAACATGATAATGTAAAGAAAATTAAAATTAATTAATTAATTAAATTTTTTAAAAAAGACATCCTGAGGGCCTTCTAAGTATCCTTCCAATGAGAACTTGACACACAGCTCCTGCCTGTAACTATAAACTAATTCAGGAAAGTCAAAGGAATTCATTCCATAGGCCAATGCTGACTGCTTGTAGTGGCTGCCTAGAGAAATGAGTTGAGGCTTAGGTCTGAAGTCATCTCTGGGCTCTGAGGGAGAGACTGCCAGCACTGAGTGGTGAGGACTGCCATGAGAACAAGATGGGAAAGTGTTGCCACCCACACATGCCATGTATTTTCTAATCAGGGGACTTTATTCAGAAATAATTCATTTATGCTGAGAGTATCCTGGAAAATGTCAATGAGTTAACAGCTGAAGGCTCAGGATCAAGGAAGTTTTAAATCCCAGTGCGTTTTTGTCTCTGATCCCAGAAATGAGTTCTACAATGTATGTGTTCTCCTGATTCAGGTCAACAAGTCAGAATCACAATTCTTCCTTTGAGAGATATGGGCTGTTGGTGCTGGGAATGGAGTTATGGCTGATGATTGCTTTCCTATATCTAGTGGTTAATGAAACAAACTGCTTTAAAAACAAACAAATACGTCTTGGTAAAGAGGCCAGGGCTGAGCCTTGGAAAGCCTGCCTAGGAAACTTACCCCTGGGCTACCAGTACCTCCTAGGAGGTCACCAACCCGGGTGGCCATCCTGGACAGAGGCTATGTGACACACACACACGTGGGCCAAGATGATTTCTATAGGCTCAGAGCATTTGCCACAATGTGAAATAATGTTTATTTACCCTCAGTTAGTGGTTGATTTCAATTTGAGCTGAAAATAAGACCTTCGCACATTCAGGTTTGAAGGTCAATGGTTCCTACCTTGTCCATTCATGCAACATCCCTTTAAGAATTGTTTCCAGAGGCCAACAATTCATTCCCTTAAGGAAACGGACTCCAGAGTGGCTGCAAAGGGTCAGCCATCCCAACGGGGCCATGCCTCATCCTCCGTACTTACCTTTCTGGTTCTACATCCACTGCAGGGGTGTGAGTGGGGGCACATCCTTGTGGTAAAGACTCTCCCTCTCTCTCATAGGGTCTGAACAAGATAAAAGGTCCCTCTTGAATAGAGTTCAATAGATTTACAGGCAAAAGAAGGATGTGTCACTTGCAAAACAAGCCCTTCATGTACAAACCAGTTCAATCTACTGAAAAGGGCTCAGTGTCCCCTGAAGAGCAGTCCAGAGAAGAGGCATGTGATTGGACAACAGAAGAAAACCAAGTTGGACAGAACATGCCTTGGATGAGTTAATGAGCTTGGGACCTAACACAGCTTATTGATGGGCAAATGTTAACATTATATGGCTAAGTGGAAAAAGCTGAAAACAAAAAAGGAATGTACAATGTAACCCCATTTTATGTGTGAGTATGCAAATGCATGGACACACACAGAGAACAAGATGGAAAAGAAAGGAACTAAACTGTCCACATTTCATCCCAGCAAGGAGGAATTACTAATGACCTTGGGTTTGATTTGTCTTGTTGGTTCTTTTGTCTTCATATGTTATTTCTACATTTTCTGTTTTTTATTTGAGCACACATTCCTTTTGTAATAGAAATGAAGTAAATGTTACTTTAAAATAATTATAAGAAGATGAGAAAGGAAAAATGAGAAAGAACATGCGTATTAGAATTATTTAGAACCAATAGGGATCCTCATTCTGTCCCTTTTTAGCTGATGTCCTTGGACAAATTATCTTCCCCTGGCCTCTGTTTCCTCTCCCTAAACCACAGTGCATGCTTAGACAGAGAAGGCAGACTTACTGTTTTTTATGGTGGTTGGTTATTAGTTTCATAGCAGGGGTGCTTAGCAACCAGCAAAAGATTGTTGTGGTGCTCAGGAGAGATTTGTGGTTTCTTCTGCTGAGACGGAGGGTCTGGAGTGGATGTGAGGCAGCCTGGGGAACGCCAAGAAATGGCACAGCTGGGAGGCACCCAAGCTCACCACTCAAACCCCCTGCAATGTCTCCAACCCAAGCATGGCAAGAGCTGACCACCGGGGAACTTGGGGGCTCCAGCCCATCTGTAGCCATGACTGATGTGAGCTGACACTCACTCACTGGGACCCAGTCTCCAAACACAGCCAGCAGACATTTCCTTAAGAAACACTGTGTAGGTGCTTACGAGTTGGGGACCAAGTCAGACTAGGAGAGGGGACCAACGGATTTCTCTGGAAGCTGATGAGTCCCACATCAAAGTAAAGCAGCTGGGCTTTCATGGCAGAGGCACCAGAGAAACAGGGGATACGAGGATGGGGCTGAGCATGGCTCCAAAGGCCTTTGGGGTACCGTACTCCATGTGCAAGATCATCCAGTGGCCCAGAAGCTCCAGCCAAAGGGAGCAGTCCTGGGGCCATTCTGCTGTGTAAATTTGGCTCCAAATCACTCATGTTAATTTCTGCATGAGCTCCAGAGTGTCCAGAGTTCTCAGCTGGACACATAATTTCACCTTCTTAATAGATCACCGGAGTTTCTTCTGTCATAAGAAAAACAAGATTGACAGCCAGAATCTGTCAAGAAATTATCTGAAAGCAGCAATGAGAGTCTCATGAATATGTAATAAGACAGTAATTTCTCCTTTCTCAGAGGCAGCCTTGGAGGGTCAGGTACATTCCACCTGAGGATGGCTGACCCAAGGCCCCCCAGTTGCTGGGAGGAGGTGCTCCTGCCTCCAGCAAATTGTAGCTGTTCCCTCTCTAGAAAAACTACAAACAGCACATCTTTGTACACCTCCCAAGCCAACCCAGGAGTCGGGGCCATAGACATCACATGGCATCAAGGATGGTTCTAAGAAAAGTGAGGAAAGAAAAAAAAAGAAAAGCCTCTGTGTATTATGTGCATCTGAAAAAGGCTCCCATGTTTGTCCATTATATGTTTCATTTATGTATTTGCATTCAGTAACTCCTTTCTTGTGTGGATGATGACCAAAGTAGGATCCAAGCATTTTCCAGCTGGAAGGAAACCCTGAGATTAGACAGCACCCCCCAGTGCCCAGCACAGCACCCTGGACTCAGGTGCAATATCCTCACTTGATGAGTGAGACTAAGGTCACGGTCACACATTCTAACCACAAGTCTGCTGCTCCCAATGGCTCTACCCCAACATTCCTGCTTCAGTCCCACTCAAGAAACCAGAGCACAGAGTGAAGAGGCAAAACTGAATAAGACAGAGCCCCTGCCCTCCCCCGAGGGACTGGTGGGAAAAGCAAGGATGTAAGTGACTGTGATGTTAAAAAATAATACTGAAAATTTAAAACCTGGAAATCAGGGCATGAGAGGACAGTAAGTCCTTCCAACGTCATTTGGTCATTGTTTCTCAAGCCCACCCAAGGATTATTTAATTATCTAGGGGATTGTATCTTTGTTCAATGTCTATTTACCATTAATGAAGGGCTCAGACTCTGTGACGGAGAAGGCGATAGCACCCCACTCCAGTACTCTTGCCTGGAAACTCCCATGGACGGAGGAGGCTGGTACGCTGCAGTCCATGGGGTCGCAAAGAGTTGGACATGACTGAGCGACTTCACTTTCACGAATTGGAGAAGGAAATGGCAACCCACTCCAGTGTTCTTGCCTGGAGAATCCCAGGGACGGGGGAGCCCGGTGGGCTGCCGTCCATGGGGTAGCACAGAGTCGAACACAACTGAAGTGACTTAGCAGCAGCAGCAGCAGACTCTGTAAAGTTATGTTAACTTGTAGATCATGCCCAGTAAAGGTATAAATAATGTCTATCCAATAGAAAACATAACATCAAAGATTGATTCTTTTAGTTGCCCTGTAGGACATTAACCAGTTATGTTTTGTTTCTTAACTGTGGTAAAATACACATAACATAAAATTTTACCATCTTAACCATTTTCAAGTGCACAGTTCAAGGTCATTAACTACATTTGCATTGTTGTGCAACAATCACCACTATCCATCTCCTGGCCTCTTTTCATCCTGCAACAATGACACTCTGAATCCATTAAACAATAACTCTCTACTCTCCCCTCCTGCCAGCACTAGCAACCACAGTCTACTTTCTGCCTCCAAGAATGTGACTACTCTACATATTTTATATAAACAGAGTCATGCAGTATTTGTCCATGAGGCTGGTTTATTTCACTTAGCATAATGTTCTTAAGTCTCATTCACATTGTAGCATGTCAGTTTCTTTCCTCTTTAAAGCTGAATAATATTTCACTGTACATATACACCACTTTTAGCTTATTCATTCATCTGTCCATGGACACTTGGGTTGCTTCCGCCTTTTGGCTATTGTGAATAATACTACTCTAAACCTGGGTGTACAAATCTCTTCGAGACTCTGCTTTCAGTTCTTGTGGATATATATCCAGAAGTGGGATTGATGGATCATATAACAACTCTGTCTAAAATTTTGTGGAACTTCCATACTGTTTTCCACAGCAAATATACAGTTTTACAGTTCCACCAGCAGTGCACAAGGGTTCCAGTTTCTCCAGATCCTTCTCACTTTCTACTTCTTGGAGTTTTTTTACTCTAATGGGTATAAGGCATCTTATTATGGTTTTGATTTCCATTTCCCTAATGGTTAGTGATGTTGAGCATCTTTTCATGTACTTATCAGCCATTTGTATATCTTTTTCAGAGAATTCCAACTCAAGTGCTTTGCCCTTTTTTTTTAATTTTCAAATTTCCTTTTTATTTTTTTTTATTAGTTTTGCCAAACAATGACATGATATCACCATGGGTTTACATATGCTCCCCCTCCAGAACCCCCCTCTCTCCTCCCTCCCTCCAGGAAATCTCGATGCACCAGCCCCGAGCATCAATCCTGGGCTGGCGATTGATTAGACATATGATAATTAACATGTTTCAATACCATTATCCCATATCATCCCACCTTTTCCCTCATCCACAGAGTCCACGAGTCTATTCTATACATCTGCATTCCTTTTGCTGTCTCGCATGCTGGGTTCTCGTAACCGTCTTTCTAAATTCCATATATATGCGTTAATATACTGTATTGTTGTTTTTGCTTCTGGCTTACTTCACTCTGGATAATGGGCTCCAGTTTCGTCCATCTGAGTAGAACTGATTCAAATGAATTTTTTTTAATGCTGAGTAATATTCCATTGTGTATATGTACTTTCTAACACCATACACAAAAATAAACTCAAAATGGATCAAAGATCTAAGCATAAGACCAGAAACTATAAAACTCCTAGAGGATAACATTGGGAAAACACTCTCTGACATAAACCAAAGCGGGATCCTACATGACCCACCTCCCAGAATATTGGAAATAAAAGCACGAATAAACAAATGGGACCTAATTAAAATTAAAAGCGTCTGCACAGCAAAGGAAACTATAAGCAAGGTGAAAAGACAGCCTTCAGAATGGGAGAAAATAATAGCCAATGAAGCAACGGACAAACAATTAATCTCAAAAATATACAAGCAACTCCTGCAGCTCCATTCTAGGAAAATAAACGACCCAATCAAAAAGTGGGCCAAAGAACTTAACAGACATTTCTCCAAAGAAGACATAAAAATGGCCAACAAACACATGAAAAGATGCTCAACATCACTCATTATCAGAGAAATGCAAATCAAAACCACAATGAGATATCACTTTACACCACTCAGAATGGCTGCAATCCAAAAATCTACAAGTAATAAATGCTGGAGAGGATGTGGAGAAAAGGGAACTCTCTTACACTGTTGGTGGGAAAGCAAGCTAGTACAGCCACTATGGAAAACAATGTGGAGGTTCCTTAAAAAACTGCAAATAGACCTGCCATATGACCCAGCAATCCCACTGCTGGGCATACACACCGAGGAAACCAGAATTGAAAGAGCCTCGTGTACCCCAATGTTCATCGCTGCTTTATTTACAATAGCCGGGACATGGAAGCAACCTAGATGCCCTTTTTAAAAAATCGGGTTGTTTGATTTTTGTTGTTGAGTTGTAGGAGTTGTTTTATATATTCTGAGTATTAACCCCTTATCAGATACATGATTAAAAATGTTTTCTCCCAGTCCATGGGCTGCCTTTTTACTCTGTTGACAACATTCTTTCATGCACAAAAGTTTTTAATTTTGGTGTAGTCTAATTTATCTATTTTTTCTTTTGTTTCTTGTGCTTTGGGTGTCATATCCAAGAAATCGTTGCCAAATCCAATGTCATGAAACTTTTCCCTTATGCTTTCTTCTAAGAGTTCTTTAGTTTTAGCTTTTCCATTTTGGTCTTTGATCTACTTTGAGTTAATTTTTGTACATGGTATAAGGTAAGAATTCAACTTCATTCTTTTGCATGTGGATGTTCAGTTTTCCCAGCACTATTTGTTTAAAAAAACAAAAAAAAAAACCTGTCCTTTCTCCATTGAATAATGCTGGCATGCCAAAAATCATTTGACTATATATGTGAGGGCAACTGGTTTTGTTTTTAACTTAGAAATTTTACTAACATTTCCTTTTAAGTGCTTATAAATACCCAGTTCCTCAAAATGCCTTTGAACTGGCTTTGCCATCTTCCTGATTCCCTCATCCATGAATTTCTAAATCTCTGAAACTTGCCCATTCCATGTTTTATGAAATGCATGTTTTTAAACATTTGAACATTATGCTTTGGCAGTGACATACAAAGTGCTGTGGGTATCAGGGTAAAGATCATTCCTAGTTGAGGGATTCAAAAACCTTTTTACTTTTGAAATCAGCCTTACAATTAATGGCTAGACTTGGCAGATAGACATGGTGGTTTGGGGTGAACATTAAAGACCCCAGAAATAGCAGGAAGACAGTTTTCCTTGCTGGCTGTTCCTTTCTTGTGTGTCTTAGCCCACAAAGCCTATTGGCCAACACAGGTGTTGATACTTTTTATGAGAAAGCCTTGGGGCAAAAAAAGCTTCTTGCCTCTTCCATATGTCATTTTCTTCACAACAGAATCCTGCCACGGTGCCAGGTCAGTGCCTTCCTCCTGAGCCTCCCCTGCTACTTCACCCCCTTCTCCTACCCCAATGAGAGACTTGAAAGGCCTGGGCCTTTCTCTCCCCATTTTAGATTTGTCTCCAATTATGCCTTAACCAGGGAACCGCATTTCCTGGCTGTCTCCTTCCCACCACATGGGGCGTCAATGAAATATCTGCCTGACAGAATCTAAATGTTACCAGCATCAATCACAGGGATAAACCACAAGCAAGCCCGGGACAGAGCAGTCATCTCTGTAGAATCCAAAGTGGCATTAATTAGAAAACTTAGCTTCTGCCCTCAGAGGATGAGAACTGCCACCCTCAAGTGACCTTTGTCTCGGCAGTGTGGCCGAAGCCACGGCGGGCAGCGAAGCCCCTCTCTCTGGGGACCTTTACTCTGCAGGGTGCTTCTGCCCCGGTGGAATTTAAGCTTGGTTTCCTGGGATCTCAGGTGTGCACATGTCTCCTTGGGTTTTTGAGATGACATTGTTGTGGTCCCCAGGCCTTCCCCACCTGAGCTTCCTTGCCCATGGCCATGGCATCCCCTCAGGCTCAGCAGCCACAGCAGCCTGCCTGTGGCTGGATGCTGGATGTCCCAGCTTGTCTTGCTGAGAGGCTGTCACTGGCCTCCCTCTCCTCCAGGGGAATCTACATACAGCTGTGACCCAGAAGAGCCTCAGCCGAGCCTGCACCCTGCATGCAGCTATAACCACCGGCATTGCACTGGCCCGCTCCTCTGCCCTCCCAGAATCTCAGCTGTCCCAGCTCTCTGACCGGGACCCCTCAGCATTGGTTCAGCCTCTACAACAAGTAAAGACACCTCCCCACTGGGAGGGCTCCCAAGGGGAGCCGACCGAGGAAGGAGTGAGTAGGGTGAAGATGCAGAGATCTTGAAGCAGGGCTGCTGAGTGACTTTCCCAGTTGGGTACCCAGTGTGGACAATGGGTGGTTGAGGGCAGGCTTGGGCTCAGCCAGCCTCACTTGATTTCATCCTACACTAGCTGAGTAACCTTAGGCAACTCGCTAAACCTCTCCGAGCTTTGATGCTCATAATAATACTTCACAAAACTACTTACCAGTAAATATAAAACAGCATAGCACCTGGCAGTACTCGATCCCCAACAAATGTTAACAGTTTCTTAGGGATCAGGGGGTGGGTTTTGTCCTGCTTGTGCTGTTGCAGTTGTGTGTACATAAATAACATAAAGTCCTAGGAGAAGGACAAGGGAACAAAGGCCAGAGATCCTGCCACTCAAGTCCCTAGACCCTCTCTTTGCTAATCGATGTTTCTGCAAACTCATAAAGGAGGTCGTCCTACTTTCATATCTGCTTGTACAGAGAGTGATAAACTGTTATCTCCTTAAAGTAATCTGGGCTGTTTTCTGCTGGGCCCTGCTCCACCTTGACAGATGGAATTACATTCATCTCCCTTCCCTTTTGCCATCGGAAAGATCAATGAGACGTTAGTCTCCTTGCCTCCTACTTTTTCCTGGGGGAAATACTGACAGCCCAGAATTAATGTGGCAATTGATTTACCAGTGGTATCTAAGGCAAAAGACAAGTCCTCCCACTGCTGGGAGGGGAGATAGGGAGACAGCAGCCTCTGGCCACTTTATGGGTCTGGCTCACAGGCCTGCACTGTCTAGACTTGTTGGGGAGACAGTGGCAGAGGGGCCGATTCACCTAGGATCTACAGCCTGGAGACTGGCCCGCCCTAGTCTTGAAGTCCCAAAGCCATGGACACTCTCAGGTTCTACAACCTTGACAGGCTGTAAGCCTCTCCAGACCTCAGTTATTTCATCCACACAATGAGGCTGGAGATCCCTGCCGTGATGACGGGGGAATATGAATAGATGTGCTTTGCAAATGTTAATTTTTTATCTAAGTACAAATGTAAATATAATGTTCTTGAGTGAGAAACCAACCAACTTTACGATATTAAAACCGAGGCCGGGGCTGGTGCAGCGAGATTCCCGGAGGGGGGGGGGGGGGGGGGAGGGAGGGGGGTTCTGGAGGGGAAGCATATGTAAACGCATGGTGATATCATGACATTGTATGGCAAAAACAATAAAAAAATAAATAAATAAATAAAACCGAGGCCTAGAGAGATGAAATCCATATCATTTAGGGAAGTTAGGAAGACTGTTCACCACCTTCACTGCTGTTGGCACTGGGATCTCTCCCCACTCCCCACTTTCTACCGGTTCCTTGGGAGAAAGAATAACAGACAGATGAAAGGTTGAGAGGGTCACGTTCTTGAGATTCTCAAAGGAGATTTCCTCTCGAATAGAACATTTGTTGGACACCTTCTGTGTGTCAGATGCTTTCCTAGGGACTATGGAAAGCAGACTCTCCTTGAGAGTCCCTCAGACAGCAAGGAAATCAAACCAGTCGATCCTAAATCAGTCCTGAATATTCATTGGAAGGACTGATCCTGAAGCTGAAGCTCCAATACTCTGGCCATCTGATAAGAGCCAACTCATTAGAAGAGACTCTGATGCTGGGAAAGACTGAAGGCAGGAGAAGAAGGGACAACAGAGGAAGAGATAGTTGGATGGCATCACTGACTTGATGGACATGGGTTTGAGCAAGCTCGGGAGCTGGTGATTGCCAGGGAGCCCTGGCATGCTGCAGTCCATGGGGTTGCAAAGAATCATATGAGGCAAGTGAACTCATAACCATGTGACCACCAGGGAAGTCCCCACCCATATAACTCATACTCACACAGAGGATGAGATGGTTGGCTGGCATCACTGACTCAAATGGACATGAGCTTAAGCAAACTTTAGGACATATCTGAGAGACTGAACTGAATGAACTGAGGGACCAGGGGGGTAAAGACAACACATTCAAGTTCTGAAAAGCCCTCAGTCCTGAGGATTTGGTAATTCTCTTTTCACCCTCTCTCTCTCACTCTCATCTTCTCCCTCCCAGAAGCAGCTCTGCCTGCCCCACTGAGTCCTTTCCTCACAATGGGCCAGACATTCAGGTTGTTATTGGTAAAGATTATTGGTCTGAAAAGTTTCTCTTACCCAAAATAAAACTTGGGTGTCTTTTTTTTTCATTACCTCTAGCTTATTTAGTGTATAGAACATAAACTCGAGTGAGGAAGCTCTGCCTAATTTACTACTACTATCCACATAGAATTTGGCAAACTAAGAGTGAGAAATCGATTTTTAAAAATGAAACTACAGATCTATGGCGGGAGGTTGCATAATATGAAGCCGGCTGACATACAGAGTCTGAGATGCATTTTATGGCCCTTATCTTTAGAAGCACTAAGCAAAATGACCAACCCCTTGAATTCCACATACTTCTTTTTTTGTTTTTTGGCTGCGCTGGCTTTTTGTTGCCGTACTTGGGATTTCTCTGGTTGGAGTGACAGGAGGCACTCTCTTGCGGTGCTCAGGCTTCTAACTGAGGTGGCTTCTCTTGCTGTGGAGCACCGGCTCTAGAGTGCGGCTTTCAGTAACTGCGGCACACGGGCTCAGTAGTTGCAGCTCCCTGGCTCTGGAGTGTGGGCTCAGTACTTGTGGTGCATGAGCTTAGTTGCTCTGAGGCATGTGGAATCTTCCCAGACCAAGGTAGAACCTGGGTCCCCTGCACTGGCAGGTGGATGCATAACCACAGGACCACCAGGGAAGTCCCTCCCCGCCCCATAACTCATGCTCACACAAAGGGTGAGATGGTTGGCTGACATCACTGACTCAAAAGGACACGAGGTTAAGCAAACTTCAGGACATAGTGAAGCACCAGGAAGCCTGGCTTGCTGAAGTCCATGGGGAGCAACTGAACAACTCACACAGAAGAAAGGGCAGAAAGCTCCCGCCGTGCCCAGTAAAGTGGCTCTTGGAGCTGTGGAAGGAGCTGTGGGTGCCCCACCTGAGAGCTTCCCTCATGCAAAGCAAGAAGTCCCCTGTAGGAGACAAGGGAAACACTCTCCAGCTGCCGGGCCCCACGTGAATGCCTTTGCTTTGCTCAGGGCACTTTCAGAACAGATAGAAAAGGCAGGCGTTTCCTCTTCAGCCTCCTTTGCAACTAAAGCCAGGCATGTGATCCAGGCTGCATCGCTTAAGCCTACCCACATGAGACTTCAATTCAGAGGCTCTGAGAAAATTCTACCCTGATAGCAAGGGCAGCAGCAGAGGGGTCTGGCTTGAGGGGCATCGTGGTTACAGAATTAGGTTTCTGCCACAGTAATGGCCTTGGTGCCGCAACTTTCGTGTGTTTCTGTAACACTAGTGGCAGGGGTGGCATGATGGGGTGGCATCACTAGAAGCTTCGACTGAGCTCTCCAGCCCGCCTAACAATTGGGTAACCATGAACTACTCAATGTCATTTTACTTATTTTTTTTTTTTGAAAGCTCTGAGTTGTTTGTTTATTTGTTTTTTTGGCTGTGCTGGGTCTTCATTGTGGTGCACAGGCTTCTCTAGTTGCAGCACAAGCCCAGTATCATTTTAAAATTTCCTTTCCTACTCTATAAGCCAGGGTCAGCTTCTGTTGCTTGCAACGAAGAGCCCCGAATGACAGTCTAGTTCAACTTTGCCTCAGCCATCATTTCCTAAAGTCCCGGCAACAAGAGCCGCACTGACATGTTCACTGTCTGCGGTGGTCCCAGGGACTGGGTCAGGGGCTTTGTTTGCGTGTCTCAAGGAGTTCCTACACTGTGAGGTGGATATATTCTCATCTTCAGTGAGAGGTGAAAAAAATCTGAGCTATCGAGGCATTAGAGGACTTGTCCAAGGTCTTACAAGAAGGTAATTCAACGTTGCAGGAATAGGTAAGCTCTCATAGTTAAACTCGATTCCAGGAGAGACAGTGGCAGTCAATTGCTCTCCATGACAGGATGTGCAGAACTAGGCAGACCATCTTATCTTCACAACATTCTCTACTCTGAAGTAAAGACCAGAAACACTTCATTAAGTTCACAGAGGGTGAAGTAAACACACAAATATGTTTCACTGACCAAGAAGGATTTTTCCAGGACAGTGGCAGAGATTAGTAACAAGGGATCACATTGTTACCCCACAAGTGTGTTTTCTGAAACTTGCCAGGGGAGGGGCTAAGGGGGTCCATGCCCGGTAGACAGTGAGGGGTAGCCAGAGAAGCTGAAAGCCTGCATTTAATTAAAAAGCATCAATTTGCTCAGGCCTGCATTGCAGATACATTCTAAAACAGGTCATTTCTGTTCCATTCATTTTCAAGCACTTATTTCACTTATGCAATTCCAAGGCCAATAAATCTTGGCATTAAGGCTGGCTTGATGTGTGATGCAGACAGTCTAATTAAGGACAGGGCATTTTATCAGCTTCTCTAAATTTCCTTTTCCCTAGTATGCAATTTTTTATACAGGGCTCATCTTTTTTTTTTATTCATAAGGGCTTCATTGCCATTTGTCATAGCTGCGTTAACTGGGCATCTAATGAAGACTTGGATCTGGAAGTCTGCATCTCATCTCTCCTCTATAGGAAAATTAATAAAGCAGCAGGAAAATAGCTTCCTGAACTGAAATGTTTTTAGCCCACCCTGAGTCATCTAAATAAATTTTGCTTGTGTCTTCCAAAATTGGGTTTTGACTATAAACTTTAGGAGACAGTGCTCAATTTCAACTTGCATCCACTGACAGCCTGTACCCTACTCCCCTACCTAACATATCAGGAGAGGCTTGGATCAGAATAGCCAGAGCCTATTTTCCTACTATCCCCTCTAAACACGTTTGCTGAGCACGTGTCATAGGCCAGGCTCAGGGACAGAAAATAGGCTCTAGAAGGCCACAGTCAAATGAGTCATGCTACTACTGTTGGCCAGTGTAAGAAAACCATCTTAGTTAGCCAAGCATCAAGGTTGGGAGCAAGCTGGGAAGATTGGCTGCTATCCTTTGGCCTCTGAGAGTGAGCCTCCCAACTCTTTTCTCCAAAACTGTTGCCTGTGATCACAGACATTAACTTTTATGGATATGTGAGTACACTGGTTTCCCAGGGGTGTCACAACAAAGGACTACAGGCTGAATGGCCTGAACAACAGAAGCCTGTTGCCTCCCAGCTCTGGAGTCTAGATGTCCAAAATCAAGTTGTCGGCAGGGGTGGTTCCTTCTGACAGAAAGGGATCCCTCTTTGGCTTGGAGACAGCCATCTTCTCTCTCTGTCTCTTCACGTTGTCTTCCCTCTATGAATGTATCTCAATTTCTCCTCTTTATAAGGATGTCAGTCATATTGAATTAGTGAAAATAAAAGTCACTCAGTCATGTCTGACGCTTTGTGACCCCATGAACCATAGCCTGCCGGGATCCTCTGCCCATGGAATTCTCCAGGCAAGATACTGGAGTGGGTAGCCTATCCCTTCTCCAGCAGATCTTCCCAACCCAGGAATCGAACTGGGGGCTCCTGCATTGCAGGTGGATTCTTTACCAGCTAAGCTACCAGAGTAGGGCCCACCCTCATGACTTCATTTTAACTTGAGTACCTCTGTAAAGACCCTGTCTCCAAATAAGCTGACATTCTGAAGTACTTGGGGGGTAGAAGTTCAACATGAACTTGAATTTTGGAGACACACAATTCAACACATAGTAATGAGTGTCTCTAAAACTGGTTTAACTGGGAAATTCCCTGGTGGTCCAGTGATTAGGACTCCATGCTCCCACTACAAGGGGCCCAGCTTTGATCCCTGGTCAGGGATCTAAGATCTTGCAGGTTGCCCAGTGTGACTAGAATAAAAAAATTGTTTTAATTTAAAATAAAATAGGTGTAGGAGGAGAAACTAAGATGGCGGAGGAATAGGACGGGGAGAACACTCTCTCCCCAACAAATATACCAAAAGAACTTTTAAAGGCCGAGCAAACTCCAAAAAACAGGAACTGAATGCTGGCAGAGGACATTGGGCATCTGGAGAGGCGACCCATTGCCGACATGAGGAGGTAGGACAAAAGAAAGAAAAGAAAAAAAAAGTAGAGGGAGAGACAAAGAGCTGGGGACGGGTTCCGTCCCGGAAGGGGAGGCTGAAATAAAGAGGAAAAAAAAACAAAAAAAAAGAGGAGAAAGGTTTCCGAATACCAGGGAGCATTCTCTCTGGCAGATCTGCGGTGGATCTTGGAGAGCAATATAGCTGAGAGCAGAAGCAGATTAATAGCTAAGCCCTGCAAGGTTTGTCTCTGGCTACAAGGAACAGCCGAGAGCGGCAGGGCGCCCCACCCCCCACTAGCCGAAGCGGACTGCTCCTGCTCAGGGAGGGGCGGGCCGCGGGCTCAGGGAACGGAGCAGCCCGAGGGACCTAACCTCCCAGGAAAAGCACCCCCTCCCCCAGGCCCGAGCACAGAACAAAGGGCGGTGAGGAGGAGAGGCTGGGCAGCTGCGGGCTGCGGACCAGCCCAGCCCTCGCCTGAGAGCAGTGGGCATAACCCAGCCCCGGGGAGGCTAACCAAGACTTCTGGGGATTCTGGACGGATTGGTGCTGTATACACCTTAGAAGGAGTGCTCAGCTGCACGAGCAGCCGGGCAGGGGGAGAGGAGAAGCCCCACTCCCCAACTGTGCTGGGCGGATGACAGAGAGCCTGAGCAGAGGGGGCGGGGGAAGCCCTCTCACCAGGAGCAGGGCAAACTCCAAAGCGCTGAATAGACACTTAAAAGACCAGCAGACAGAAGACTCTAGCAGAGCGAGGAGCTTTGAAACAGACAGGAGAAGCAAATTAAAGCCCTGCAGGTGGCGCTAACTGCATAGAAAGGAGTCTACAGACTGTGAGAAGGAGAAGCCGGACCAGGGAATCATCTGAAAATCTACAGACCCTTCCCTTCACCGAATGCACCAGCACCAGAGAAAGCCTTCATTATAACTGTACTAGGAACATCTTTTAAATTTTTAAAACTTTTATATATATATATATATATATTGTTTTTTTTTTCTTGTTTTTTTCTTTTTCTTCTTCTTCTTTTTTTTTTTTTTTTT
>ML664070.1:3898655-3941005 GCA_007570785.1 Antilocapra americana | reverse complement strand
CCCCCCCCCACCTACGTCGGGTATAAAGCCCCTCCCGTCTCCCACCAGTGCGCGAAGGAGCCCAAGCGACAGCGAGATGGCTTCGTCGAAGTCGTCTATGCTTCTAGGTTACTGGGATATTCGCGGGGTGAGTGCCGTCTCAGCGGCCAAACCGCTCGCTCTGGGAGACTGACGCCGAGGTAGCGGGGCTCCTCTTGATCGGCGGTCTCCGAGGCCAAACCTGCTGCGCCGTGCTGCGCAACGGTGCGCGGCCGGCCCCCTGCGAGCTCCGCGGCCGCGGAGACCGACCCCCTGCCCCGCCGCCGGGTTGGAGACGCTGGCCTGGGGGAGAGGGGCTGGGGGCAGCAAGCCAGCCCGGGGTGGGTCTCGGGAGCTGCTTAACCACCCCCATCCCGGCGGGATGCGGCGTCTCGGCAGCCCTGGCAGGGACGTTGGCGGGTGGGGGGTGGAGGATGGGGGGGGGGGGGGGGGGGGGGGAGACTGCGCAGGTGCTGACCGGGGGCTTTCCCCCACCCCCACCCCTCTCTCCCGACCCATCAGCTGGCGCACGCCATCCGCATGCTCCTGGAGTTCACCGATACATCCTATGAAGAGAAAAGATACACGTGCGGGGAAGGTAATGCCTTACTAGGTGCAGTGCGACGCCGCGTTGAGCCGAGCAGGTCTTCCAGCTGTTCCTGTCTTCTTGTGCCCAGAGGGTGGCATCACCCTTCTTGTGCCCAGAGGGTGCCAGGGTCCGGTGGGACTTCTGCCACCAGTCACCTGGGAGCTCTCTACTGTGTTTATTGTGGGGAGAGAGCTGGGAAGTCTCCTCCTGCCATAGCCCAACTCTGCCTTAACACTGATGGTAATGGCTAAGCTTTGGGGGTCTGGATATGTGAGGCATTGGGCTTCCCAGGTGGCGCTAGTGATAAAGAACCCGCCTGACAATGCAAGAGACTTGAGATGTGGGTTTGATCCCTGGGTCAGGAAGATCCCCTGAAGGAGGGCATGGCAACCCACTCCAATATTCTTGCCTGGAGAATCCCATGAACAGAGGAGCCTGGCAACCTACAGTCCACAGGGTCTCAAAGAGTCGGCCACACCGAGGCAACTTAGCACGCTTGTGAGGAATTGGAATCAGGGGGTGTCTCTAAATCTTTCCACGCTCCTCAAGTGTGATATTAAGCTGATTGGATCCCACTTCATTCTTTCTCTTACAGCTCCTGACTATGATAGGAGCCAATGGCTGGATGTGAAATTCAAACTAGATCTGGACTTTCCTAACGTAGGTGGTTTTAGGAGAAGAGGGGACGGAAGGGAAGGCCTTCGACTATATCCTTGCTCCTTTCCTGTCTACTCTAGTGGTTTGTAGAATAAGGGCTCTTTATCTTGATGGAACAGATAGAATGCATGGGGTCCTTATACTTGGATGGAGAAAAAATTACATTTGCATTTCTACTAACCACTAGCTAAAAGTTAACAGTTTCTTCTGTTGTGAACGTAGGCAGCGTGACCTTGATTATTAGCCAAGCCTGTGGCTTTGGGTATTTTTGTATTTTATGTGCTGCAAATATTAAATAAATGTTATTTACACTTATCATCCTTTGAAAGTATGATAGTCATTACATCTTTTGTTATTTAATGCATTCATAGGCACATACTACTCTTACAATTTTGTTCTTTTAATGTTATATAAATTATGTAAATATGTGTAATTTCCTTTATGCATTTAAAAGCCTTATTCAGAAAAAAAGTCCATAGTGTGCACATACCCGTACACAAACACACATAATAAAGCCCTCCTGTCTAGAATCAAGTGTAGACCCAGTTGCTACCTTTTACTTTCTTTCTTCTTTCTCCTAACACAGCATTTTCTCTCTTCTCTTCTCTTCCCTGCAAGTCTTTCCCAGGAGAGAGAGGCAGGGAGGCAAGAAATAGTCGGGTTGTTCATTTGGCCTGTCCTTTTCTTTCCAGCTGCCGTATCTCATGGATGGTAAGAACAGGATCACTCAGAGCAATGCCATCCTGCGCTACATCGCCCGCAAGCACAATATGTGTGAGTGGGGTAGGGCTGGTGATGTGAGGGCTGCTCACCTGGGAAAGGATAGGGCCAAGGGTAATTTCCTATCATTTGGCCTACAGGTGGTGACACCGAAGAGGAAAGGATTCGAGTGGACATCATGGAAAACCAAATAATGGATTTTCGCATGCAGCTTGTACAACTCTGCTACAACCCTGACCACGTGAGTTTCCTGAGCAGGAAGACATCAAGGAAAAGGAGCCTGTAGGAACTCAAGAGTTAAATCTGCCCCCATTCTACTGCTGCTACCTTCCCACCAAGTCTGTCAGAGTAGGAAATAGAACTCTTATTTCTGGAGGGTTTGTTTGTCATGTAACTCTGGTGTTTGCCCTTCTTCTTTCCACATCCCTCCTTCCCATCCTGCCACCTCTCCCTGAAGGTATGGAGAGGAAAGCACCTGGAGAAAGGGCTGCTAAGTGTCTGTCACCGGCCCATGCCCTGATTCATGGGGATGGTGGCAGCTGTTCTCATTTTTGCATTTACTTCTCCCCCAGGAAAAGCTGAAGCCTCGGTACTTGGAACAGCTACCTGGACAACTGAAACAGTTCTCCTTGTTCCTGGGGAAATACTCGTGGTTTGCAGGGGAAAAGGTAGAAGAAAGGAAAGGGAGGGGATCCTTTTCTGTCTCTGCAGGTATTAATGAACTCCCCAGACCTGATGATCTTATTGTCCCTGTAGCTCACCTTTGTGGATTTCCTCACCTATGATGTCTTAGATCAGAACCGTCTGTTTGAGCCCAAGTGCCTGGATGAATTTCCAAATCTGAAGGCTTTCATGTGCCGTTTTGAGGTGATGCCCCTTGCTCCTTTCTCTTAAAAAACAGACTGCCCTGGGCCCTCAAGGGACCCCATGGTTGTATATTCTTGCCTAACACAAACTTTTGTCTAAAGGGATCAGTGGTTGGACACCTCTAAACCTTTAAGTCTTGGGAAGGCCCTGGCTTCTATACCCTGAAGGCACTGTTTACAAGAAGTGGTGGGGATGAGGGACATGGGGGTGAAGTCAGGCAGCATGTGAGTGCTGCTAGTTTGAAATGGGTCTTTTGGCCTGGGTTAGAGACTTTATAAGATTTGATGTGCTTTCCCTTCAGGCTTTGGAGAAAATAGCTAACTACATGCAGTCTGACCGCTTCCTTAAGATGCCTATCAACAACAAGATGGCCCAGTGGGGCAACAGGAGAATCTGCTGAGCAGGAGGCAGCCTTGCCCTGCTTGTTTTGTTCCATTCCATGCCTTCCATGCCTATACTTCCTCTTTCCTGCTCTTTTCAATAAATAGCATTCAGGCTACTGGTGTCCAGCTTGATTTGTGTTGGGAATAAAGGCCGAAGGGGAGTAAGGACATGAGAATTCAATCACTGCAAATTGGCGTTCGCCTACCCCACACCTGAGTTCCAGGACTAGAGGCTCTTGCCAAGACCTTGAGAGTGCTAGAGGGAAAAGTGACATTTCACAGCTCCAGATAACAGGTTGTTAAATGAGACTGTACCCCCTGTGAAGACTTGGTGAAGTCTTCAAGTCAAATTGTGTGGTAGATTTGGAAAGATTTCAAGTAAAATTGTCAGGGATGGTTGTGGAAGATTTCAAGTAAAATTGTGTGGTACTGTGGACTCGAAAGAACTGGAGATCAGAAACAGACCCTTGTGTATGTGATAAAGATACTTCAAACTGGTAGACTAACTAGTTTATAGGAATAGAACAGTTACTTGGCAATTAAAAATAATAGACTCCTACCTTATGCCATTCACTAAATTCATCTGGATTTTAAGGCCCAGTGTTAAACACAAAGCTCTAGAAGTAGAGGTTTGTTTTTTTTTTAATGGACATAATTGCTTAGGTCCGTAGGTCCTTATTATTTATTTTATATATAGCAGTGTGTCTGTTAATCTCAAACTCCTGTTCCCTTCCGTTTCCCTCACCTTTTCCCTTTGGTAACCATAAAATTATTTTCTATGTTCATTTGTATCAGTTTTTTAGATCTACATATAAGTGATATATGATATTGGTCTTTCTCTGACTTACTTTGTATGATAATCTCTAGGTCCATCCATATTGCTGCAAATGGCATTTCATTCTTTTGTTATGTCTGAGTAGTATTCCATCATGTATATGTACTACATCTTTTTCATCCATTCATCTGTCAGTGGACATTTAGGTTGCACCCATGTCTTGGCGGTTGTAAATATGGCTGCTAGGAATATTGCAGTGCATGTATCTTTTCAAAGTAGAAACTTCATCTTTTCTGGATGTGTGCCTGGGAGTGATATTGTTGGATCATATTGCAGCTCTATTTTTAGTTTTTTAAGGAACCTCCATACTGTTCTCTGGGCTTCCCTGATGGCTCAAACAGTAAAGAATCTTTGATGCAGGAAGATGGGGTTTGATCCCTGTGTTAGGAAGATCCCTTGGAGAAGGGAATGGCTACCCACTCCAGTATTCTTGATTGGAGAATTGCATGGACAGAGGAGCCTGGTGGGCTACAGTCCACGGGGTAGCAAAGAGCTGGAGACAACTGTACTAACCCTTTCATGCTGCTCTCCATATTGGCTGCACCAATTTATATCCCACCAACAGTGCAGGACGGTTCCCATTTCTCTACATCCTCTTCAGCATTTATTATATGTAGACTTTTAATGACGGCATTCTGACTGGTGTGAGGTGATATCTCATTATGGAGGTAACTCGGTTTTTTAAAAGTGAACAAAAGCTATGGACAGATGATTTATGGAAATAGAAATATTGATGGCCCCAAAATTAAAAAGATGTTTATAATTAATTCAAGAAATTGAAATTCGTACCAGTAAGAGGACCATTTTTCAGGTGAACAAATTTAAAGTTTATAAAGTATTAGAAAAGCATGGGAAGTTGACAAGGATTTATTGCTGGTGTACACTTTTTCCCAGGACTCATTTCTCCCAGGACTGAAGGGCCAATTTCCCATTTCTTTGCCTCTTCCCTGTGGTGAATAGACTTTAAAATTTGGCCCTTATAACCTCACCTTATGGTACTCAGGCTCTTGTGAAATCCTCTCCCTTTGAGTGTGGGCAGGACTTATGACTTCTAATAAACTACAGCAAAAGTAATATGATGGGGAGATGTGGCTCCCCCAGGTCCCAGCTGCCCCTGACTCTAGTTCTAAGATGGGCAAGAAGAGAATGCTCTCACAATGGCTGCCTTCAAGCAAAGAAGGAAAGTAGACACCCTGTCACCCCAGAGGCACAGAGATCGCACAAGTGTGAAACTAATCGACTAGTGATGGGTTTGTACAAGTAGCATTAGTAAGAACTTTTTAAAACAAAGAACTTAAGAGGGCAAGGGTGGGGTGATATGGGTGAATGGCATTGAAACATGTTAATTATCATATGTGAAATCAATCGCCAGCCCAGGGCTGATGCTCGGGGCTGGTACACTGAGATGACTCAGGGGGAGGGAATCAGGAGGGAGGAGGGAGGGGGGTTCTGGAGGGGGAACATATGTATACCCATGGCGGATTCATGTCAATGTGTGGCAAAACCAACACAATAAAGTAAAGAAAATTAAAAACAACAACAACAACAAAGAACTTGTGATAGCTGAATGTGGTAGAGAAGTTCCCCCAAAAGTAGAGAACTTCATTTGTATTCATTATTGAGCAACTAGATAAAGGCATTTCCAGTTCAGAAGGAAATAGCTTATGTGATTCAGGAAAAATTTGTAGAATTATTTCATGGATGGGATAGGCGATGTGTACAGAAATGGATCTGCCTTTAAAAGTAGTTTAAGAGCTTATTAAAACACCTGGACTTGGTACAGAAATGCATTTTTGCGTTTTCCTTATCCTTCAGCTGCAGTGCTAGGTGGTACAGTGAGCCATGTGGATCAAAGGGATTTTAGGAGTCCGGGTGGATGGTAGAGGAGAAGGGAGAAAGTGACAATTAGCCAGTGATTTTCCTAATGTGTAAGTTTGCTCAGGTCATTCAGCTGCTTGAATATGGCTAATGGCTTCTTAGGCCTTTGGAAAAAGACAGTCTCCTCCAGTTTGCAAAACCCTTCATACCCTGACTTCTGCTTCCCCTCCAGCTACATCTCTTGGCAGATGTCTGTCTGTTTCCCTAGAACACTGGGTCTAGCTTTTCTGAATACCCTAGACTCCAGAGTCAGGCTGTCTGGGTTGGGATCCTGGCCTTGCTACAGTTAACTCTGACCTCCTGTGCCTTCTCTGACAAATGAACCCCTGCTCACTGGACCTTGTCAGGAATAAGCCAGTATTTCTAAATGTTTCCAATGGGTGAATGTTATAAACTTACAAATTATCTAAAAGCACCATGTTCTTTTATATTCACGCTTTTTCACTTGCTGTTCTCTCTGCCTGGAATGCTTTTGCTCTGGCCAGCCAAGCCTGCCTAATGCCTATTCACCATCTAGGGTAAACTGAGAAGCCCCTACCTGGGGGGAGCCACAACTGATAATCCCTCTGGGAAGTATTAGTGATGGTCACTAATGATTTATGATTGTTTCCCTTTTAGAGAAGTGTCACTTCCCTCTTGAACTTACATGTTACATCCTGACTTGCTTTGGCCAATTAAACGCAGTGGAAATTACACGTTTTGCGGGCAGAGGCTTTAATAGCCAGTGTGGGAGTAACCATATCTACTTCAGACTGCTATGGCAGCCTCCATCAGTCTGGGTCTCTTAACAGACCACGAAAACCAGGGGCTGTTGACCGCAGTGGACAGGAAGGGTGAGCAAGAAATAAACATGCATTAAGCCCCTGAGATCTGGTTTCTCCTGAGTGACATTCCTCCACCTCCCACCCAGCTAATTTCAGTGCACTGACTTTAAATCCCTGTTTCTATAGGATTCAGTGTTTTCTTCTGTCAGCACTTGCTCAACTCTAATTGCTGGCTTAAATGTCTGTCTCTGCCATTGAACAATATGTTGCCTGAGAACAGGGACTGCGACTTAAGCAAATTTTATTTGGAGCTTGTGTAAAGCCTGACACAAAGCAGACACAACAATGCATCGATCCCCTCCTAATGAAAATGGAAAGAATAAAGAAGAGTTTGCTTCAGAAAAGTACTTAATGGTCTCAAGGAACCTTAAGAATTTCACTCTGCTCTGGTTGGGAGATAGAACACAATACGGGATGCCCTGTTCTTGAAGCAGATGGCAGAAGTGCTTGGAGTGAGCACAGAAGATCAGGTTCAGGGACATCCCAGAGACCAGCAAAGAACTCGGAGGCTGGAGAATGGGTGATGAGATTTCATGGTCTGGTCTGCTGCTTGCTTAGGCCAAAATTGTAATGAAACATCGCTGAGGACCAGCAGGTATGAGCTCTTTGTGTTTGGGGAGGATTTTCAATAGAAATAATTATAAGTGTGTCACACATGGGATTTAAATCTAGAAGAAAAGATTAAATAGACATATGTATGTTTGAATTGCAAACGACTAGGTGCTGCTGTGCAGAGGACACATAAAGACGGAGGGCCAACCTGAGGTTATTGTCACTAGAAGGAGTATTTGCAGTGGTGGGGAGAGGTGGGACTAGAACCAGCAGGATGATTTGCATGCTGGGTGAGACGTTTGAGGGAAAATTAGGCTAGGTCTGTATTTTATCTTCTGTGGTGTAATGTTTCCAACAGTACTAACAGATGTTTGTAAACCATGACTGAAACCCTATCTGCTTCTTTCCAGAATTATGTTTAAAATGGGAAGAAAAATAGAATGTAGGAAATGCAGAATAGCTGTTGGGTTTTTTAGACAGTGAAGGAAAGTTACATGGCTCAAAATAGCCTGGAGTTAAAACTCCCCTCCAAGTCGTCCCCACTATTCTATGCAAAACAAAGAACTCTCTCACCCAAATTAAAAATGGACCTTAAGGTTGATTATGCCCAGCTCCCAGCTGGTCCAGCCTCTGTCCAATCTCCAAAATTCCTTGCTCCAGCTGTTTAAGAGATAACTACTCCGAACAACCTTGGAGAAGAACAGGCCCCCTTAAAACAGTAACTTTCCACATACATGCCTATATATGCTTACTCATTTCTTAGGTTAGGGCAGCAGCTCGCTAATCTGACTGCTGCCCCCTACTCGCCTCATTAAAGGTGATCTGTTCCTGTAAAGTGCCAGTCTCGTTCTTTTTCTGAACCTTGCCTTCTCTAACTCCATGCCCTACAGACAGGAGTGTGCTTTGTCAGGGGATTGTGTTGGGAAGAGTTGGGGAAAGCCAGGTCTGATTAACAGGAATAGAATAATGAGCATATTCTGGAAGACTTGCTCTGGAATCCACCAGGACTGGACCTTCTTCTTTGCTTCCAAGTCTTGAGTTGCTATATAGAGCAGGCTGGTCTCTGTGTGTCTGTCATCAGTCAGGTGGTAGACTAATAAAGTGGAATGACAGTGAACCTGAAAGTGAGGTCACCAGAGGGATGGACACAAGAGCTGATCCAGGGAATAACTTTAGTTTGCAGATTTTGATGTTTAGTGTAAAAGCTTTATTATATAGTATCTCTTTGGAATCTCTCACCATAGAAGGGTATACGTGTGGTAAAAAACAAAAAAAACAAGTGCTCAATCATGTCCAACTTTTGCAACCCTGTGGACTGTGGCCTGCCAGTCTCCACTGTCTAGTCTATGGGATTCTTCCAGGAAAGAATACTGGAGTGGGTTGCCATTTCCTCCTCCAGAGGATCTTCCCAATCCATGGACTGAACCCATCTCCTGCATTGGCACACAGATTCTTTACCATTGAGCCACCTGGGAAGCCCCTATATGCATGGTAGATAAAGGCAAAACAGCTTATTTGCAAATATGAGTATAGGCTGTTTTCTATTAAATTACAGAGCTCATTTAATTTTACCTTTTTTCCACCTCCCATTCCTTTACTATTTCATATGGGCTGAATTGGGAGTCACTGACATTATGCTTTAGTCTGGCCTTTTCAGAATATCAATATGAATGTTATCCCAAGATGCCAGACTTGGAGCTGGATACAGTAGTTGATGACACTGGGTTATCCCTGTTTTGGTGAAAGAGGGTGGAAGTATTTTTGTTTGTACAAGGATGGTTGTATTAAGGTAGGTGTGAGTATCCTGTTGTGGTGATGGTAGTGATAATTGGAAACACGCATGTGCAAATGAATGTTTCTGTTAGGCGTCTGTCCTCTGCATCTTTTAAACATCCTTCTCACAGGTGGGGAATTTCTCACACTACAGGTCCCACCTCCCCCAGGTAGAAGACTGCTAGCTGACTCTCGATATCCATATCCCCATCTTCTGTTGTCACAGAATCGCCACTCCTGCTGGGCGTACTACTTCCCAGGCAGAAGATATCATTTCCAAAATGATGAAGTTCTAGCCAATGAGATATAAATAGAAGTGTTACATGTTACCTCATGGCAAATAGATGGGGAAACAGTGGAAACAGTGGCTGACTTTATTTTTCTGAGCTCCAAAATCACTGCAGATGGTGACTGCAGCCATGAAATTAAAAGACGCTTACTCCTTGGAAGGAAAGTTATGACCAACCTAGGCAGCATATTAAAAAGCAGACACATTACTTTGCCAACAAGGCTATGGTTTTTCTAGTGGTCATGTATGGTTGTGAGAGGTGGACTATAAAGAAAGCTGAGCACCAAAGAATTGATGCTTTTGAACTGTGGTATTGGAGAAGACTCTTGAGAGTCCCTTGGACTGCAAGGAGATCCAACCAATACATCCTAAAGGAGATCAGTCCTGGGTGTTCATTGGAAGGACTAATATTGAAGCTGAAAGTCCAATACTTTGGCCACCTGATGCAAAGAGCTGACTTATTTGAAAAGACCCTGATGCTGGGAAAGATTGAGGGCAGGAGGAGAAGGAGACGACAGAGGATGGAATGGTTGGATGGCATCACCCCCTCAATGGACATGGGTTTGGGTGGACTCTGGGAGTTGGTGATGGACAGGGAGGCCTGGCGTGCTGCGGTTCATGGGTCGCAAAGAGTCAGACACGACTGAGCAACTGAACTGAATTGATGTTACTTCCAGGAAGTTTTTCTGTAAGTGGGAAAGAGCAAGACACACTTCTCTTTCTCCCTCCTGCTGTTTGCAAAGCAGCTGTGACAGGGCTTTAGCAGCTGTTTTGTGTCTATGAGATGACACAGAGAATGGAAAACACCCATTCAGAATGATGAAGCATAAAGTTAAAAAGCTTAGTCATTAAGACTACTATGAAGCCAACATTCCCAGTGCTTAACTATCTACCTCCAGAGCTCTTTTCACATGAGAAATAAACTTCTGTCCTATTTAAGCCACTGTTTTTTTAATATATATAATTTTTGGCTGTTGCTGTGTGGGGGCTTTCTCTAGTTGGGGTGAGTGGGGGCTACTCTATAGTTGTAGTGTGCAGGCTCCTCCTTGCAGTGGCTTCTCTTGTTGCAGCTCGTGGACCCGGTAGTACAGGACCTCAGTTCTAAAGAAGCAGACCCTGAGCATTTTACTGGCACAGGTAGTGTTGGAGGGATCAGGATGCTGGAGGCAGCAGTGATGAGACATTCACATCCAGTACCACATGACATGGTAGGAGCTCCAGCGTCTGTGCCTCGCAGTGGTTGTTGGGTCATCTCTAGGACAGCCCTACGTGTGGTGAGGCATCCTTCCTAGTTACCCAGCTTCCAATGCCAACTCCTTGGCCTTCCCAGGGATTCAGTGAGCTACCATACCTTTAAAAAATTATTTTCCCGTTTCAACAAGGAACACTAAAGGCTAAGCCACTCCCCTTAGATCTATCTGAAGATAAAAGATCTTATCTTTAATACTTTGGTTTCTAGTCTCCCTGCTTGAAACCACTGCCTTAAACCCAATTTTCTCCTTGTCTTGGGTTTAACCTTTATCCTCTCTCTCCTGGGTGTGGGAGAGACTGCAACTGGCCACCAAACCTATTTTTCTGATGAAATATGTGTCTACCTTTGTGACTAGGTAAAGCCACACCTCTGATCACAAATGGAATGTGATCAGTGTGATATTTGCAACTTCTGGGAAGTTGCTTCTTTAGGTTTGTTCTGTTTTCTTTCCCATACTCACGTTACAGCTGCGACCAAGGAAATGAGGAAGCAACCTTGCTAATAGCAGAGCCACAGGATGGAACAAGCCTGAGTTCCTGAATAACTTCATGGAGCATAGCTGCCTCAACAGCCTGGCCTATTCGTCATGGGACATGAAAGAATAAACTTCCATCTTCTATAGGCTGCTGGCTCCAGATCTCTGTCAGCTTCACCTTTCTCTGCTGATACAACAATGATGGAGGAATACTAGGCATGGAACTTGTATTAATAGCAGATAATTTCAGGTCAATGCAGAAGATGCCAATACACATGATGGTCAGGATCCAGGGGTAAGCCAAGAACTTCTTGTAGTACAGCCCAGTCTCTTTTCTTGACACACACTACCTCCTAGCTCTGCCCCTTGATTCTGCTTTAAGAGTCCTTGGGCATCTGTGATAGTGCAGGTCCCAGCCTCTTAACTGACTGAGGCCAGTGCTTCAGGGGTCCCTCTGGTTCATGTAAACCCTGTAAGAGTGAAATCCCCATTTGCCCCAGGCCTATAGGGACACTGCAGTTACTCCCCACTAGCCCCTAGACTCTCTAGGGGCTCATCTTCCCAGTGCTGGACTCCCAGGCTGGGAGCCTGTTGTGGGGCTCAGCTCTCATTTATGCTTTACAAGCAGTCTCCTGCACCCAGCTGCAGAGTCATGCCACAGTTCTGGGGACCTCACAACTAGGGTGGAGCTCAATATGTCTACCCCATCACCCTTTAGGATCTTTATTAACTTTTTAATAATGTCATATACTTATATAAGGTTAGATTCTTTAAAAAAAAACCTGTTTATATTCCATATTTCAATAAAATTATGTTGGTAGTGAACAAAAACAGTTCCCCTATGGGAGAACCTGGGCTTCCCCAGGCGCTAGTGGTAAAGAACCTGCCTGGCAATGCAGAAGATGCAAGTTCAATCTCTGGGTCGGGAAGATCCCTTAGAGGAGGAAATGGCAACCCACCCCAGTATTCTTGCCTGGAGAATCCCATGGGCAGAGGAGCCTGGTGAGCTACAGTCCATGGGGTCACAAAGAATCAGACATGACTGAAGTTACTTAGCCCACAGGCATGGGAGAACCTATGCAATATAATGATTCTCAAGTTAGTGGGTCACCCCCATGGGAGGTATGGGATTTCATGATAGCAGGAGTCCTCGCCACCTACCTGTCTTATTGTGGTTCCTTCTTTATGTCTCTTAGTTATAGAAGATGTTTTCTGGTCAGTCCCAGTCTTTTTGATTGATGCATCCTCTGCAGATAGTTGTGACTTTTTGTGTGCTCATGAGGGAAGTGAGCTCAGAGTCTTAATACTATACCATCTTGGCTGCTCTCTTTTATCGGACTTTTTTTTTTTCTATCATACCAGTTTTATCTTTAATCATTTAATTCTTAAAGACTTTACAATCATTCTTACTGTTCTCTGTGTATTTAAACTGCAAGAAATAACCATCTGGAGAACTGCTCAACAGAATGCTTCTCTGAAGTTACTCCTTGTTTTGAGCTAAGACTTGAGGCTATGCCTCAGGTATTGAGGCAGTACTTCTGCAGTTTGCAGGGGCAGGTCTCCTGGTATTTTTTTTTTTTTTACTCATTATAATTTATACACTTTTACTTGTCACAGTCATTCTGTAAGTGCTAGACTAGGAGTTTAAGGTAATATACACCAAGAGATTTTGAAGGTGTAAGGAGGTACACCTTAGTCAAGGAGGTACTTAGTTAAGAACCTTAAGGAGGTACTCTAGTTTTGGTGAGCATGGGCCATAACTAGTGGTGTGCGTGCTTCTCACTTCAGTGGCTCCTCTTGTTGTGGGCACAGGCTCACGGGCTTCAGTAGTTGGAGTATGTGAGCTTGGCGTCGTGGCTTCCAGGATCCTGAGCACAGGATCAGCAGTTGTGGCACACGGGCTTAGTTGCTCCATAGCATGTGGGATCTTCCCATACCAGGGATCGCACCTGTTTCTCCAGCACTGGCAGGCGGATTCTTTACCACGGAGCCACCAGGGCATATTTTAGATTCTAGTTTTCCACACATGTATCTGGTGAAAGAGGCCAGGATCAGGAGGCCTGGCAGCTGGGAATCCTCAGCCCAGTTCTGGCTGTGCTATGGAGAGCTCTGGGGCTTTTGGCAAGCTCTGTAACTTTTCCGGGACTGTTTCTTCCCCTCAGAAATGCCCTGCTGTTGGACTGTAGCCCACCAAGATCCTCTGTCCCTGGGATTTCGGAGGTGGAATACTGGAGGGAGTGCCATTTCCTTCTCCACAAGATAGCATTTTGAAGATATGTTCTCCTGGATTGTGGTTTTCATGAAGGAAGGCTGATCCCCTCCATCTCCTGGTATTAAATGGCACTCCACCTTTGACCACAGAGTGGCTATGCTAGACCTGCCCGCTTCAGGTCAAGTTGTACAAGGGCCCGTTACAGCCTTCTAAATGCTTCAGTTAATGAGACCTAATGGCTTTCCCCCAGATCTGTAGATTTTAAATCTTCTGAAATTTATTCTTCACCTCAAGTGGATGAGATAACTATATCCAGACCTCTAAATCCATACAATGACTGTACACTTTGCAGGGCTTTCACTAGAGATAATTCTTTCAAATTTCCAGCTTTCATTAAATATTTATTATGTGCCAGGCAGTAAAATAGATATAAGAGACATTAAGTCAAATAAGACATGGATTCTTTCCTCAGTGACTTTATTGTCAAGCTGGAGAGGAAAACACAATTGTAATATAGTAGGGGCAAACTTTACTGAGATATGTTTTCAGAATGCACATGAAGGGTATCTAAAGCAGGGTAAACTCCAGGAAAGGGTGACAGAAGCAAA
This sequence comes from Antilocapra americana, assembly GCA_007570785.1. Lineage (NCBI taxonomy): Eukaryota > Metazoa > Chordata > Mammalia > Artiodactyla > Antilocapridae > Antilocapra > Antilocapra americana. The sequence goes on along the minus strand of ML664070.1, from coordinate 3,927,073 downwards.
TTCACCGGGATCTGACATCATCAGTAGACAACTTAGACCCCTTCCCCAACACCCAAGAGTCCCCTGAACCACAACACAGAATACTGCAAGCTAACAGGAGGCATCCCATTAATGCTGAATTAAGGAGGAAACCAGGCACAGAAGGGCTTCCCTTCTGTAGAGACCTGATGCTAAGGAACAGAGGTGCATGAAGTAGAGATAGAAATGAACAAGCAAGCCCCACCCCCTCTATACACACACGCATGCCCATCCATGCGGCCCTGCAATGGACAACAGAAGAGAAAACGGACACCCCTATATGCCCAACACAGTCAGTCATGACGCCAGAAAACCAGAAGGGAATAAGACAAGACACAGAAGGTGTGAATAAGGCTTTCCTGGAGGTCAGACAGGCTGGGCAGGAACCACACTGGGAAGCAGGCCCTGCACACCAGGCCAGGTCTGGTCTTCAGGGCAGTGCTGGGAGCTCAGAGCAGAGCTCCATGGGCCAGAGGTCTGGCTGCGCTGCTCACAGCAGAAGCAACCATGAAAGGGAAGGATAGCCTGGGTGGCTTCCGTGCAGGAGGGATAATGTGGGGTGGGGGAGGAACTTTGCTCAAAAATAGTGGGAAACTGAATCTTTAATGTAGGGTTGGAAAGGGGTTTGGAAGGGAGATAAGGGGGCCAAGAGAGCATCTAGAGTGAACAGAAGGAGAAAGAAAAAGACAAGGTTCTGTGTGCAGGAAGGTCCACCTGGTCTCCAGGGCACTGGCTCCTCATGCCCATCTTCTGGTTTGAGGCACTACTTGTTGCCCCACGTGGCAATCTTTAGAAATATAGGGTGTGGGTGGAAGCGGCTGGACTTCATGTAGGCAGATATTCTCTCTAGGCCCTGATGGTGGGAAAAAGAAGGTCAGGACTCAGGTCTGCTGCCCCAGTAGTGTTCATGGAGTTCTCCCTAGGTTTGGAACCTAGATATAACCCTCCCATATGGGGTCAAATATTGGGAGAAAATAAAGTCCTCCTGGTGTCCCCAGCTCTGCAAAGTTAACTTTTTCAATTTCCTGTAATTCAAGTGGTATCTTGATAAGACACCACATAAGGAGACTCCACCCACTGCTGAGTGCTAGAGATGATAACGTAGGTTTAGAATCTCTACGCCACTATCCTGTAAGATGGGTTCTACTGTCACCATTTATCAGAAGGGAAACTAGCCACACAGAAGTTAAGGACCACCGTCATGATCACACAATTCATAAAGAATATGGCTAGAATGCAGCCTGCTCCCTCTCTTGCCCCCTTTCTCTCTCCCCATTCTGCTGCACCCCCTTCCTCACAGTTGAAAACAAAAAGAACTAGGCGGCTCACTCATCATCCAGTTATACAAAGAGTTAAGTCACTACTTAAGGAAGTCTCCCACCAACAGTGTGCCAGGAAGGCAATTCAGGATTGGGGAAAAAAAAAGATGAAACATTCTGTGTTTTGGATACATGATTCCTAGACCGTTAAGATGCAGCTAAGGAAGAACTCTAATCACCCAAGATTTGCACATACATACACCCAAGATCTTTTCATATATAGAAAAGCACTAAAATCACTAACTAGAGATCCCTGGTTTTTGGTGATTAGCAGTAATCTTTCACCAAGATATATAGTTGTTTACTCCTATTTCCCAGACCTCCTCCGCTACCTCTTGAGAGCAGTTCCCGCAGAGCTATCTGAGAGGCTGTGTCCTAGGATATAGTCCTCAGTAAGGTCCCCAAATAAAAGGGAAACTCCCTGTTTTGCATTATGTGGGTTTTACTTTCCAGTGGACAGTTTTGCTGACCACAGAGGGTCCCCTCAACAAAACTTTACAAGGAGCTGGAGCCTGGCTACCAACAGGGCCCCTTGGGCCGGTCCACCTCTCTACATGTGCGTGGAAATTTGGGTGAATCTCTCATGATCTCAGATTATCATCTTGGTTGACAATCCTGAATTTTATTCAGTGGTAGATGAAAATGTACCTCACTTCTCAGTTTAGGGATACTGAGAAAGTACCCAGTGGAGAGACCCTGGGAAGCTTCAGGCTGGGTGAATAGATCAGGGGCTGATTGGTGTCTTTCCTTGAACTGACTGCTTTAACACCGCTGTCTGGAATATAGTGTAGGTACCACATGAGAGCTCTTAGCTCCATAGATAAGGAACAGAGCTCCTCCTGGCCAGGTGTGGCTTTCTCAGGCAATGAGAAGCTTGCAACAGAGGTGGGAGGCCAGTCCTCATACCACACAGCAGTCCCATAGGGAAACCCACTCTTTAAAGAAACTCGCCCATCTGGGGAACACACACAAGAAGTTTGGCAATCCTGGGTTCCCAGTGCCCATGGTGGTTTTAGATTGTCAAAAGGAAAAACTGAGACAAAAAATCTGTAAAAAATCTGAAATGACTACAGGGTGACAACTAGGAGAGTTAAGCTCACAAACAGCAGAAGGGCCCACCGCATACAGTTACCAATAGCAATTTATCCTGACAGATTCTGAAATGGGAAAGCTTTCTAGACAAAAGAAAGAGGAATGACAGATTGCTAACCAATGACTAACATGACAGTCAGGTTTAGGTACATTACATATGGAGCTTATACTTGTAAATCCTTCCTTAACTGGAATAAAGGGCTTCCCTGGTAGTTGAGACAATAAAGAGTCTGCCTGCAATGCAGCAGACCTAGGTTCAGTCTCTGGTTTGGAAAGATCTCCTGGAGAAGGGTATGGCAACCCACTCCAGTATTCTTGCAGGGAGAATTCCATGGACAGAGCAGCCTGGAGGGCTGAGCAATTAACACTTTTACTTTACTTAATCTGGGACACTAAACCAAAGGAAATCTAAACCTAAAAATCACCAAAATAGGGTTCTTTTGCCATTTCAAGATTGAGGGGTTTTTTTGTTTTTTCCATGAACACCAGCTAGAGAAAGCAGACTGTAAGATCAGACTGAATGGAAGACCTCTTTCGATTGGTCTTTAGAAGCTTTTAAAAGAGGAAATGAGAAAGTAACTTCTTACAGAAAACTGACAAAAGATTGCTTGAAATTATATCAGAATTTTTAAAAGACTCCTGAAGTTGGCTCTGCTCCCCACTGCTCCTCCCTGCTCCTCTAAGGATCTCCTTCAGTGCTCTTCCACATGGTGCAACTCTCTCTGAACTTCTTTTTTATAACACCAAAATTGATCCCCATGAAAGCAACAATAATTCAGAAGGCTTGGTAGAGTTGTAATTATTTTGGCCAAAGAAGTTTTAAAACCCTTTTTTTTTTTTTTTCAAAATTCTGACAATAAGAAAACCAAAGCCCTTCTAGGAGGAACTTGAATAATTTCCCTGTGCCTTTGAGATACAGATGTTCTACCTAATCTTAGGCACCTTCAACTTTGTTTCAAGAGCTTGGACAGCCATCAGATAAGTACACATATAGTATATATTTGGCAACCAGTCAAGTAGAATGGGATTCTGAGCAGTCTCTTTGTCCAGCTAGGCCAGGTTTAGGGAAATTTGTCATACGGAGTTCCAGTCCGTAAAGGGCCTTTATTGTCTCAACCTACTTTGTGTCTGCCTATACAACAAAGGCCTTTATTTTCTTAGCCTATACCAGGGAGTAAACTTTCTGGGTCTTGTGAAGGCTGCCTAATTGCACCCTCTTGTGAGAATGCCTCTTGCATCTTAGTGGTTTAAGTTACTATTGGGATACCCTAAAAGATGCTTACTTCTTGGAAGAAAAGTTATGACCAACATAGACAGCATATTAAAAAGCAAAGACATTACTTTGCCAACAAAGGTCCGTCTAGTCAAGGCTATGGTTTTTCCAGTAGTCATGTATGGATGTGAGAGTTGGACTATACAGAAAGCTGAGTGCCAAAGAATTGATGCTTTTGAACTATGGTGTTGGAGAAGATTCTTGAGAGTCCCTTGGACTGCAAGGAGATCCAACCAGTCCATCCTAAAGGAACGCAGTCCTGAATATTCATTGGAAGGACTGATATTGAAGCTGAAAGTCCAATACTTTGGCCACCTGATGCGAAGAGCTGACTCATTTGAAAAGACCCTAATGCTGGGAAAGATTGAAAGTGGGAGGATGAGATGGTTGGATGGCATCTCTGACTAAATGGACATGAGTTTGAATAAATTCCGGGAGTTGGTGATAGACAGGGAGGTCTGGTGTGCTGCAGTCCATGGAGTCAAAAAAAGTCAGACACGACTGAGCAGCTGAACTGAACTGAACTGATCCTAAAAAGTGAGACTTTAAATTGGAAAAAATTCTAAGTCGGTAAACTTTTAGAGAGCTCATATTGTAAACAGCTGTTTTACTGGTAATACTTATGGAAGTGAGTGGAAGTCGTTCAGTCGTGTCCAACTCTTTGTGACCCCACGGACTATACAGTCCAAGCAATTCTCCAGAATATGGAGTGGGTAGCCTCTCCTTTCTACAGGGGATCTTCCCAACCCAGGGATTGAACCCAGGTCTCCTGCATCTCAGGTGGATCCTTTACCAGCTGAGCTATAAGGGAAGTCCAATACCTATGAAAGACCAAATTAAAAGGTGGATACAAAGAAATGTAACAGCTAACCTTAAGGACTCCCTTAGTTTAAAATAAACAAACAGGGTTTGTGATCTCAGCTTCCTCTCAATGGGTCTTACAGGTGCTAATAAAAACAATATGATAACTAATGGTAATTAGGTTAATTAACAAGAAAATAAATAAAAGCTGAGGGTAAATCATTTCTTCCTAACAATATGGAAATTTTAAAGGGACTGTTCTCAGCATGGAAATCTTTAGATGATCATTAAGAAATGAAATAAATAAAACAGACTTTGATGGGATTAAAACCAAGGTTTGATACAATACTACCTAATGTTCTGTGGGCCAAAGGAACCCTGAATTTGTCACCTCAACATTAAAAGACCTCAGACAAGGCCATTCTATTTATCCCAGTTAAGAAAAATTTTTGTCTGGAAGAGAAAAAATTTACACTGACCAAATTACTAGACAAACAATTGCTTGGGCAAGAGGCCAATTAAGGTCCCTTCACTGAGTACCCTTCACTGGGTACCCCAAAGCCTTTTATACAGAAATGAAAAAAATGGCTGGGGGATAAAAAGGAAAGTTTCTGGGACTCCTTGTAAGACCAAGACTTGTTAATAGGGTCTTAAGGAGGTCTATGGTTAAAAGTCTAAGAGTTGAAAGGACTGGGATGAAAATTTATAAAAACTTAATGTGGTTGACTGGGCTTTATATAAGATGGTTATATCTATTTTATCCAATTATATTATAGGAATGCACAATATATTTCACTGAGGAATGTGTCCCATGCTTGGACAAGGCATATAAATCTCACCTCAGACAATGTTAGTTAAACATCATAAGGAAACCTACAGGATTACATGAACCCACAGAGTATGGGGGCTTCCCTGCCAGCTCAGATGCTAAAGAATCCACCTGCAATGTAGGAGACCTGGATTTTATCCTTGGATTGGGAAAATCCCCTGGAGAAGGGAGAAGAGAATGGCTACCCATTCCAGTGTTCTTGGACCTCGCTGGTGGCTCAGACAGTAAAGAATCCACCTGCAATGCAGGAGACCCAGGTTCAATCCTTGGGCTGGGAAGATCCCCAGAGAAGGGTATGGCAACCCACTCCGGTATTCTTGCCTAGAGAATTCCATGGAAAGAGGAACCTGGTGGGCTACAGTCCATGGGGTCGAAAAGAGACACAACTGAGCAACTAATACTTTCACTTCACTTCTGCACAGAATATGAGGTAAAAACTGAGGGCTAATATTTAATAAGAGAAGTAATAGAGTGGGTTTTTTGCTTGTTTATTTTGCCTCCAGCGTTACTATTTGTCTTGGCATGTTCCTCCTTAGGTTTATCCTGCCTGGGACTCTCTACATTTCCTGGACTTGTAAGTCAGTTTCCTTTTCCATGTTAAGGAATTTTCAGCTATTATCTCATCGGATATTTTCCCCAATCCTTTCTCTCTCTTCTCCTCTGGGAACGCAATAATGCAAACATTGGTATGTTTAATATTGTCCCAGAGATCACATAGACTGTCCTCACTTCTTTTCTTTCTGTTTTCTTTATTATGTTCCACAAACTCACTTATCCATTCTTCAGCCTCATTTATTCTACTATTGATTCCTTCTAGTGTATTTTTTCACTTCAGTTATCATATTGTTCATCTCTGTCTTTTCTTTAGATCTTCTACTCTTTATTAAACATTTCTTGTTTAATATCTTCTTGGTTTGTGTCTCTGTTCTTTTTCTGAGATCTTGGATCATATTTCCTGTCATTACTCTGAATTCTTTTTGAGTAGACTGCCTACCTCCACTTCACTTAGTTGTTCTTCTGGGGTTTTATCTTGTTCCTTTGTCTGGGACATACTCCCCTGCCCAATCTTATTTTGTCTAACTTTCTGTGACTGCAGTTTCAATTCCACAAGCTGCAGGCCTATAGTTATTCTTGTTTCTTCTGTCTGCTCCCTGGTGGATGAGGCCTGTCAAAGAGGCTTGTGTAAGCTTTCTGGTGGGGGTACTGGTTCCTGTCCAGTGATGGGTGGAGCTGGGTCTTATCCCTCTGGTGGGCAGGGCCTTGTCAAGGGGTGGTTTGTTGGTTTAATTAACACAGACATGTCAACTTTACTGCACCTAGGTTTGGTGGTAGTGGTTTTGTTGCTAAATCGTGTCCAACTCTTGCGACCCCATGGACTGTAGCCCGCCAGGCTCCCCTGTCCATGGGATTTTCCAGGCAAGAATATTGGAGTGGATTCCCATTTCCTTCCCCAGGGGATCTTCCCAACCCAGGAATTGGACCCTGGTTTCCTGCACTGCAGGCAGATTCTTTACTGACTGCACTATGAGGGAAGCCTGCACCTAGGTTTACTAAAAGCCAGATGAGGTCATATAATCTCTTTTAAAAATTTCGTCAGCAAGAAAAATAGCTTGTGAGGATGGCTGACTTGGTCTAATTTCTCATGAAACTTTCATGGGTAATCTAAGTAACAAGTGAAGTAAAAAGATATAAGTGGGGTAAGAGCGTTAAAGTGAACTCTTTAAGAATAATTATGTTTTATGGTATGTCTACTTAAAAATAGTTTCTCCAGATCCTTGATAATTTGGAACTTTGGAGCTTCACTACATTAAGTTAAATGATGGAAATTTATTAAATAGCTAGATCATTCCCAAGCAAAATAAAATACTGAAACATTACAGAGGCTTCCTCTTGGAGGGTACAAACAAAACCTTGTGCATACCAGGAGTCAGGAGAAAGGAGTAGTGTCCCCACAAGAGACTAAGTCACACTTGCCTGTGAGCCCAGGAGTCTCCAGTGGAGGCCTGCATGGACAGTTTGGCCTTTGGCCAGACAACAGGGAGGGAACACAGCCCCGCCCATCAACAGAAAATCGGATTAAAGATTTACTGAGCATGGCCCCACCCATCAGAACAGGGCCCAGTTTCCCCAACAGTCAGTCTCTCCCATCAGGAAGGTTTCATAAGTCTCTTATCCCTCCTCTTCAGAGGGCAGACAGAATGAAAACCACAATCACAGAAAAATAACTAAATGGATCACACTGACCGCAGACTTGTCTAATACTGAGAAAACAGAATTCAAGGGCTCTGGATAGAAGCCCTGACTTGGTCTTATGGCCTCAGGGCCTGAATGTTTAAGCCCCAGGACATCCCACACTGTGCAGTGGAGCAAAGATCTACCCACACCCTCTGAGCTGGTATGAAAAGGCAAAACACTGAACGTATCACACTGAAAGATGAACTCCCTGGGTCAGTAGGTGCCCTATATGCTCCTGGAGAAGAGTGGAGAAATCACTCCAGAAAGAATGAAGAAATGGAACCAAAGTGAAAACAATGCCCTGTTCTGGATATGACTGGTGATGGAAGTAAGGCTGATGCTATAAAGAACAATATTACATACAAACCTAGAATGTTAGGTCCATGAAATCAAGGTCAATTGGAAGTGGTCAAACAGGAGAAGGTAAGAGTGAGCATCAACATTTTAGGGATCAATGAACTAAAATGGACTGGAATGGGCGAATTTAATTCAGATGACCATTATATCTACTACCATGGGCAAGAATCCCTTAGAAGAAATGGAGTAGCCCTCATAGTCAACAAAAAGTCTGAAATGCAGTACTTGGGTGCAATCTAAAAAATGACAGAATGATCTCCGTTCGTTTCCAAAGCACACCATTCAGTAACACAATAATCCAAGTCTATGCCCCAGTTGCTAATGCCAAAGAAGCTGAATGGTTCTACGATGACCTATAAGACCTTCTAGAGCTAATACCAAAAAAGATGTCCTTTTCATCATAGGGGACAGAATGCAAAAGTAGGAAGTCAAAGATACCTGGAGTAATAGGCAAGTTTGTCTTTGGAGTACAAAATGAAGCAGGGCAAAGGCTAACAGTGTTTTGCCAAGAGACCACACTGGTCATAGCAAACACCCTCTTCCAACAACACAGGAGACAACTCTACACATGGATATCACCAGATGGTCAATACCGAAATCAGATGGATTATATTCTTTGCAACCAAAGATGAAGAAGCTCTATACAATCAGCAAGATCAAGACTGGAAGCTGACTGTGGCTCAGATCATGAACTCTTTATTGCAAAATTAAGACTTAAATTGAGGAAAGTAGGAGAAACCACTAGACCATTCAGGTTTCCACACAAAGGCTTTGGTGTAGTCCATAAGGCAGAAGTAGATATTTTTCTGGAACTCTCTTGCTTTTTCTATGATCCAATGGATGTTGGCAATTTGATCTCTGGTTCCTCTGCCTTTTCTAAATTTAGCTTCAACATCTGGAATCTCTCGGTTCATAAACTGATGAAGCCTCTCTTAGAGAATTTTGAGCATTACTTTGCTAGCATGTGTGTGTGTGTGTGTGTGTGTGTGTGTTAGTTGCTCAGTGGTGTCTGACTCTTTGCGATTCCATGGACTGTGGCCCATGAGGTTCCTCTATACATGGAATCTTCCAGGCAAGAATACTGGAGTGGGTTGCCATTTCTTTCTCCAGGGGTGAGATGAGTGCAATTGTGTGGTAGTTTGAGCATTCTTTGGCATTGCCTTTCTTTGGGATTAGAATGAAAACTGACCTTTCCCAGTCCTGTGGCTACTGCTGAGTTTTCCCAATTTGCTGGCATATTGAGTGCAGCACTTTCACAGCATCATCTTTTAGGACTTGAAATAGCTTAGCTAGAATTCCATCACCTCAACTAGCTTTGCTTGTAGTGATGCTTCCTAAAGCGCACTTGACTTTGGACTCCAGGATGTCTGGCTCTAGGTGAGTGATCACACCATTGTGGTTATCTGGGTCATGAAAATCTTTTTTGTATAGTTCTTCTATGTATTCTTGCGACCTCTTCTTAATATCTTCTGCTTCTGTTAGGTCCGTACCATTTTTGTCCTTTATTGAACCCATCTTTGCATGAAATGTTCCCTTGGTATCTCTAATTTTCTTGAAGAGATCTCTAGTCTTTCCCATTCTATTGTTTTCCTCTATTTCTTTGCATTGATCATTTAGGAAAGTTTTCTCATATCTCCTTGCTGTTCTTTGGAACTCTGCATTCACATGAGTATATCTTTCTTTTTCTCCTTTGCTTTTAGCTTCTCTTCTTTTCTCAGCTATTTGTAAGGCCTCTTCAGACAACCAGCCTCAATTTAAGTCTGAATTTGGCAATAAGGAGTTCATGATCTGAGCCACAACAAACTGGAAAATTCTTCAAGAGATGGGAATGCCAGACCACCTTACCTGCCTCCTGAGAAATCTGTATGCAGGTCAAGAAGCAACAGTTAGAACTAGACATAGAACAACAGACTGGTTCCAAATCTGGAAAGGAGTACATCAAGCCTGTATATTGTCACCCTTCTTAATAAACTTATATGCAGAGTACATCATGAGAAATGCTGGGCTGGAGGCACAAGCTGGAATCAAGATAGCTGGGAGAAATATCAATAACCTCAGATATGCAGATGACACCACCCTTATGGCATAAAGCAAAAACTAAAGAGCCTGCTGATGAAAGTGAAAGAGGAGAGTGAAATAGTTGGCTTAAAGCTCAACATTCAGAAAACTAAGATCATGGCATCTGGTCCCATCACTTCATGGCAAATAGATGGGGAAACAATGGAAACAGTGAGAGGCTTTATTTTCTTGGGCTCCAAAATCACTGCAGATAGTGACTGCAGCCATGAAATTAGAAGATGCTTGCTCCTTGGAAGAAAAGTTATGACCAACATAAACAGCATATTAAAAAGAAGAAACATTACTTTGCCAACAAAGGTCCATCTAGTCACAGCTATGGTTTTTCCAGTAGTCACGTATGGATGTGAGACTTGGACTATAAAGAAAGCTGAGCGATGAAGAATTGATGTTTTTGAACTGTGTGTGGTGTTGGAAAAGACTCTTGAGTGTCCCTAGGACTACAGGGAAATCCAACCAGTCAGTCCTAAAGGAAATCAGTCCTGAATACTCATTGGAAGGACTGAAGCTGAAGCTGAAACTCCAATACTTTGGCCACCTGATGCAAAGAACTGACTCACTGGAAAAGACCCTGATGCTAGAAAAGATTGAACATGGGGGAAGGGGACGACAGAGGATAAGATGGTTAGATGGCATCACCAACTCAATGGACATGAGTTTGAGTAAGCCCCAGGAGTTGGTGGGACAGGGAAGCCTAGTGTGTGCAGTCCCTGGGGTCACAAAGAGTTGGACATGACTGAGCAACTGAACTGAACTGAACTGACTGTAAGATATTTAGGACTATTAATAAATATGTTTGGTACCACACTGACAAACTTTTATACAGAAAAAGCACATGTTTTTAGAAACCAAAAATAGTATTTATAAATTTGCCAATCTATAGAATACTAATATAAAAGACAGTTCATAATTGCTTATTTCTTCAGTTCAGTTCAGTACTCCTTTCCCAATTTTGAACCAATCTGTTGTTCCATGTCCAGTTCTAATTGTTACTTCTTGACCTGCATACAGATTTCTCTGGAGACAGATAAGATGGTCTGGTATTGCCTTCTCTTGACTCAAAGACTTAGAGAATGAACTAAGGTTGCCAGGGAGAAGGATAGGGGGACGAAATAGTTAGGGAGTTTGGAATGGACATGTACACACTGCTATATTCAAAATGCATAACCAATAAGGATCTACTGCATAGCACATGGAACTCTATTCAATGTTATGTGGCAGCCTAGATGAGAGGGGAGTTTGGGGGAGAATGAATACATATATATGTATGGCTGAGTCCCTTTGCTATTCACTTGAAACTATCATGACTCTCTTAATCAGCTATACCTCAAAATAAAATAAATTTTTTTTTAAAAAATGGGCAGAAGACCTAGAAATTTCCAAAGAATACATACAGATGACAAACAGGAAAAATGAAAATATGTTCAATATTGCTAATTATTGGAGAAATGCAAATCAAAGCTATAATGATACATCACCTCACCCAAGTCAGAATGCCCATCATCAAAAGGTCTATAAATAGTAAATAATAATAGAGGATGGAGAAAAGAGAACCTTCCTACAGTGGGGTGAGAATATGAAGTGGTGCAGATGCTATGGAGAACAATATCAAAGTTCCTTAAAAAACTAGAAATAGAGTTACCATATGATCCAGCAATCCCACTCCTGGGCATGGATCCAAAGAAAATTCTAATTGAAAAAGATACATGTACTCCTATGTTCACAGCAGCATGATTTACAATACCCAAGACATGGAACCAACCTAAGTATTCATCAACATATAAATGGATAAAGAAGATGTGGTATGTGGTACAGTAGGTAATCTACTCAATGGAATACTACTCAGGAATAGAAAAGAATGAAATAATGCCATTTGCAGGAACATGAATGGACCTAGAGATAATAATACTAAGTGAAATAAGTTAGACAGAGAAAGACAAATGTCATATGTATCACTTATATATGGAATCTAAAATTATGATAAAAATGAACTTATTCACATAATGGAAACAGACTCGCAGACATAGAAAATAAATTTATGGTTACCAAAGGGGAAAGAGGGGGAATAAATTAGGAGTTTGCCACTAACAGATACACACTACCATATATAAAATAAACAGCAAGGACCTACTGTATGTCACCAGGGACTATATTTAATATCTTGTAACAAATTATGATGGAAAAGAATATGAAAAAGTATATATATATTGGGGATTATATATAACTCAAACACTTTGCAGTACACTTGAAACACTACAAAACATGAATTGACTATACTTCAATTTAAAAATAAAATGGAAATGTACTTTGTTAAGGGAAAATAAAGTGATTTTGTGCTAAAGCTGGTTATTTCTTTTTTATTTTCTGTTTTTTTTTTTTTTAAAAGCTGGGCATCTAGGTTGCTTCCATGTCCTGGCTATTGTAAACAATGCGGCGATGAACACTGGGGTACACGTGTCTCTTTCAATTCTGGTTTCCTCGGTGTGTACGCCCAGCAGTGGGATTGCTGGGTCATATGGCAGGTCTATTTGCAGGTGTTTAAGGAACCTCCACACTGTTTTCCATAGTGGCTGTACTAGTTTGCATTCCCACCAACAGTGTAAGAGGGTTCCCTTTTCTCCACATCCTCTCCAGCATTTATTGCTTGTAGACTTTTGGATTGCAGCCATTCTGACTGGTGTAAAGTGGTACCTCATTGTGGTTTTGATTTGCATTTCTCTGATAATGAGTGATGTTGAGCATCTTTTCATGTGTTTGTTAGCCATTTTTATGTCTTCTTTGGAGAAATGTCTGTTAAGTTCTTTGGCCCCCTTTTTGATTGGGTCGTTTATTTTTCTAGAATGGAGCTGCAGGAGTTGCTCTGACAAATGAAAAAGAAAGCTGTGGTACATATACACAATGGAATATTACTCAGCATTAAAAAAAATTCATCAGTTCTACTCAGGTGGACGGAACTGGAGCCTATTATCCAGAGTGAAGTAAGCCAGAAGGAAAAACAACAATACAGTATACTAACACATATATATGGAATTTAAAAAGATGGTAACGAGAACCCTGCATGCGAGACAGCAAAAGGAACGCAGATGTATAGAACAGTCTCGTGGACTCTGTGGAAGAGGGCAAGGGTGGGACGATATGGGAGAATGGCATTGAAACATGTTAATTATCATATGTGAAATCAATCGCCAGCCCAGGGTTGATGCTGGGGGCTGCTGCACAGAGATGTCCCAGGGGGAGGGAATCGAGAGGGAGGAGGGAGGGGGGTTCTGGAGGGGGAGCATATGTAAACCCATAGCAGTTTCATGTCATTGTATGGCAAAACCAACACAATAAAGTAAAGAAAACTAAAAAAAATAAAAATAAAAAGCTGGTTATTTCTAAACGGGGAAGAAAATGAGAGACAAACTAATATGGATATAGAAAGTTGTAAAAGCCTTGTGAAAAAGAAGAGATAACTTTAGAAAGGAATTCTATGTGTGGCCCAGTCTGGCTAAGATTAGAATGAGTTTAACTAAATAAAGTTCAATATTAAATGTCAGGTGGTACAAAACTAGAATCTGCTTTTTCTCTCCATTGAGAGGACAACATTTTCTTGAAATATTGATCTTTTGTTAACAATGTAAAAAGTTTATTTACCTCTTAAGTGATATATTATGATTTCACATATTTCGACTTTAAAATCTTTTACTATCTCTTTAGTTAAGTGAATAAGTATTTACTGGGACCTATGACCCTACTTTATCAAGTGCTATAAAAACTTGATATCTTTGACAAACCTTCCCCAAGTCAAATTCTAAGTTAAGTTCTTTTGACATCTAACGCACTTTGGAATACTTCAGAGGGCCCTAAAATAACTCAAAGAGAGATAGTAATTACACTTTTCCGTATGTTAAGTAACATGGGAAGTGCTGTCAAATAAGTTATAATGAACACTTTTAGATTATACTATATAAGTATTTATTATTATGTAAAATTACTAAAAGTGTCCTGGCATCTTATGTGTCATAATTCTAGTTATTGTATTAAAATTTTGTATGCCACAGAAATAACCAAATTTCACTGACAATTATATTTTAATCAGATCATTTGTCTTTTGACATTTATGGACAGTTACTGTTTTACTCTGATTCTTTTTAAAACAATGTAGATCTTGAAGATTCATAAAAAAGGACCTTTTCACAAATACACATTTCTAGTAAATTTTAAATGATTCCACTGAACTGAGTGAAAAATTTACAAAATTGTAAATGGAAAACCTGATGGATTCATAAAACTACTAACAAAAAAACTCAAGGTCAGTAAGATTTAATTCCATGGCACTGAATGAACTGAATTTATAACTTTATGGCTGTTTGAAATATTGCTGGCTTTCAATCTTTGTACTGCAGATATGAGGAAACATTTCCTCTTATGCCTACTATAACTTGCAGTAAGTTGATAAAGTATACCTTTGCAAGCAAAGATAGAGCATTTATCTTTTTCTTTCTAGCTAATCCCTCCAGCATTTGGCCTCTCCAACTGGCCCCTCTCTGGACTTGATGACTTCTCGTGATCTAGACTGCAACCAGTTAAATTAATCATTGTTTAAATTTGTTCTCTCTTTGTTGTTTTCAAACTACTCATGCTTTGTTTCCTTCATTGCTATACTGTGACCTTGAAAATGTTACTAGCTATATTACTTATACCATAATTATTTCATAAGATTATTGTTTCTTGCATTACAAGAAATATTCTGTGCAGACAGGTCTCTGATAAAATTAATGATGCCTTAGGAATCATCACTACGAACAAAGCTAGTGAAGGTGATGGAATTCCAGTTGAGCTGTTTCAAATCCTGAAAGATGATGCTGTGAAAGTGCTGCACTCAATATGCCAGAAAATTTGAAAAACTCAGCAATGGCCACAGGACTGGAAAAGGTCAGTTTTCATTCCAATCCCAAAGAAAGGCAATGCCAAAGAATGCTCAAATTACCACACAATTGCACTCATCTTACACGCTAGTAAAGTAATGCTCAAAATTCTCTAGGCCAGGCTTCAGCAATATGTGAACTGTGAACTTCCAGATGTTCAAGCTGGTTTTAGAAAAGGCAGAGGAACCAGAGATCGAATTGCCAACATCCCCTGGGTCATCAAAAAGCAAGAGAGCTCCAGAAAAACATCTATTTCTGCTTTATTGACTATGCAAAGCCTTTGACTGTGGGGATCACAATAAACTGTGGAAAATTCTTAAAGAGATGGGAATGCCAGACCATCTGACCTGCCTCTTGAGAAACCTATATTCAGGACAGGAAGCAACAGTTAGAACTAGACATGGAACAACAGACTGGTTCCAAATAGGAAAAGGAGTACATCAAGGCTGTATATTGTCACCCTGCTTATTTAACTTACATGCAGAGTATATCATGAGAACCGCTGGGCTGGATGAAGCACAGGCTGGAATCAAGACTGCCGGGAGAAATATCAATAACGTCAGATATGCAGATGACACCACCCTTATGACAGAAAATGAAGAAGAACTAAAGATCCTGTTGATGAAAGTGAAAGAGGAGAGTGAAAAAGTTTGCTTAAAGCTAAACTTTCAGAAAACCAAGATCATGGCATCTGGTCCCATCACTTCATGGCAGATAGATGGGGAAACAGTGGAAACAGTGGCTGACTTTATTTGGGGGGGGGCTCCAAAATCACTGCAGATGGTGATTGCAGCCATGAAATTAAAAGACGCTTACTCCTTGGGAGGAAAGTTATGACCAACCTAGACAGCATATTGAAAAGCAGAGACATTACTCTTATGACAAAGGTCTGTCTAGTCAAGGCTATGGTTTTTCCAGTGGTCATATATGGATGTGAGACTTGGACTATAAAGAAAGCTGAGCACCAAAGAACTGATGTTTTTGAACTGTGTGTGGTGTTGGAGAAGACTCTTGAGAGTCCCTTGGATTGTGAGGAGATCCAACCAGTCCATCCTAAAGGAGATCAGTCCTGGGTGTTCACTGGAAGAACTGATGTTGAAGCTGAAACTCCAGTACTTTGGCCACCTGATGCAAAGAGCTGACTCACTGGAAAAGACCCTGATGCTGGGAAAGATTGAGGGCAGGAGGAGAAGAGGACGACAGAGGATGAGATGGTTGGATGGCATCACCGACTCAATGGGCATGGTTTGGGTGGACTCTGGGAGTTGGTGATGAGCAAGGAGGTCTGGCGTGCTGCAGTTCATGGGGTTGCAAAGAGTCAGACCCAGCTGAGTGACTGAACTGAACTGAACCTCTATATATTACGTATGTACTTCCATATTGGTTTCTCAGGTGGCCCTAGTGGTAAAGAACTGGTCTGCCAGTGCAGGAGACATAAGAGATGTAGGTTCGATCCCTCAGTTGGGAAGATCTCCTGGAGGAGGACTTTACAGCCCACCCCAGTATTCTTGCTTGGATAATCTCCATGGACTGAGCATGCTCCTCTGTCCATGGGCTCACAAAGAGTCAGACATGACTGAAGCGACTTAGCACATACACAGCTCTATATAAAATTAATTGTAATGGTGCAACTCTAGATATGAGAAGAAGTGACAAAGGGAAACATATCCTGGGTTATAATAGACTAGTTAGTAAGACAGATAATCCAGAGTTTTAGTATATTAAGTGTCCAGATATAGCATAGAAATGACCTATCAATGAAGTCCTTGTCTGACTTAGGAATGAGCCTTCCTAGCACCATGGGACAAACTGGTGATGAAATGCCTCCCAAATCCTGGTCAAACTTATGGCCTAAAGAAGCTGTAAACAAAAAGAACAGAGTCTCACTCACTACCTGGTTAAGGAAAGGACTAAGCTGCAACCCACTGCAATCACTCACAGACTGTGTGCCTTAAGGGGAATTCAGGATGGAGAAAACCAGGATGAAACACTCTGTGTTTTGGACACAGGGTCCCCTAGACAGTTAGGTTGCATCTTGAATGAAGAATTACAAAGACCCGAGATTCACCCATCTTCCTACACATAGAAAAGCGTTAAGATCATTAACTTGAGATGCTGGTTTTTTGATGATTAGCAGCAATCTTTTACCAACATGTATATCTGACGATGTCATGAAAAAAATGCACAACCTAAAAGTTGAGAATTGTGTTTTATACTGTAATTCTTTGAGGACTTCAGAGCAGTCCGTTAGAGCTATCTGAGAGTCTGCTTCCTGGGCTTGAAGAAGTAAGGAAGGAGCCGGGATATATAGGAGTTTTGTAACAAAACCAAGTAGTTGGAATATACCTCAGCTATTTGAGGCCAGTATCCTGCGTTTGCCCATCCTGAGTCTCTGCTGGGTACACTGCTGGTACAGCTGCAGTGGATGATGGCTAGGTGGTGGGTATTGGGTTTCCATCCTAAATTCCCTCCAAAGGGGACAATTATAATGCGATGGCTTGATGGCTGCAACATCCTTTGTTTACTGCCTTTGGCAGGCAAATTTTTCATTCTCAACTATACGTATTTTCAAGGTGAAAATGTATGTATCTACGGTCTTCTACCTTACCTCTTCATAGCAGTTACTCAGAGCTCTCTGAGAGGCTGTCACATAGGCTACAAATCCTCAGTAAGACCCCCAAATAAGACTGAAACTCGCTGCATTTACTTTGTAGTTTTTTATTGTCTCCTCCCCTCACTCTCCAGGGGACATATCCCTACAGAATAACTTCTTCTCATTCTGCATAACAATTCTCTTTGTCAGAAGGAAGCTCTTGGCTTCCCAGGGCTTGACCACAGGTGGACCCCAAGACAACAAAGGGGCTTAGAGAGTAGATAAACAGCTTGAAAGAGGCACCAGATCTCATCCAGCAAAACCTGGATGAAAGGTGATAGGACGGTGGAGCAGCAAGACTAGGCCAGGCCACACTCTAATTATTCCACTTAAAGGACACAAGCCAACTGCCTGGCCTGGGACCTGAGCCCACTCTCACTAAGCCCCACCCTCCCTCATCCCCAGTCCTGCTGCAGCCAACCAGGCGGTGAGATGCTCAGGTGCACCCGTGCACCATCTTCCCAAAACAAACAGTGCCTGAGAGTTCCAGGACTCCAAAGACCTAGGGCTGCCTGTACCCCACAGCCCAGGCCCTAACAGGCCACACACTGCAGCCCACATCTGTCCCACATCCTCCTTGCTGGGCGATTATCCCGGTTCTTACAAAAGTCTCAGAGCAACAAGCCTTGGACCAAAACCAGAGCTGAGGAGAACTGGCTGAGGAAGCAGATTTCATGATGGGAGTGGGAATACAAAACAAGAAGGCTGAAAAACATATTGGACTAGAGCTTCAAATTCCCAAATCCATCATAAAGAGACCTTGTTACTCTCCAGTTGGTAGATTGAGGGCGAATGACGAGCTGGGAGGTGCAGTCGGACTGTGCTCCTCTAGAACCAAGGTGGCTCCCTGCACCCCACACAGCTCGGGGTTCCTGTAGTTCTCCAGCTGCACTGAGCCCCAGAGGCTGGGTGACAGGACAATGTGACTTCTGCATCCCCCTATGCCTGACATAGTGCCTCATACAGGAAAGAGGATCAGATCAATGAATGTAACTGAAAATGATGTACTACCCCATCTCTGAGCTGGAATCTTGAGTAAGTGGAAGGAAGAAAGAAGGAAGACATGGAAGGAAAGTGCCCATCATAAGAGGCATCCTTATAGAGTCTTCCCAAGAAGGCACCTACATATAGAAGAAAATCCCAGCACCAATCACATTCCTGGGAATCTCAGTACAACCCCAGAGAGGGAGCCAATAGCCACAGAGCCTTCTGGAGAGAAAGAGAAAATATTGTTTGTGTTTTTATTACTTCATATCAACCCTATTGTGTCTCAGCTCTACAAATGCCAGCTGGATGCAAACTCCTGAAGATTCTGCTTCATCCACACTTTTCAGAGCTGTGGATCCATTCAACAAAAGAACCTGAGCTTTTTGTCATTTTCATACAAGAAACAGAGAGCCACTGACAGCTGCCCATTGAAGCCAAACACTCTGGGAGCCCAGCACAGTCCGTACTGGTTCTGCGACCTTCAGAAATTACTTACCCTTTCAGCTTAATTCCTTATCAGTAAAATGGAGAGGATAATTATTCTACCACGTAGGAATGTTATAAAGGTTAAATCTGACACAATATATGTCAGCTGCTGAGCAGAGATCCTGGAATAAACCAAGTTCTCAATAAATTCTATTTCTCATTGTAGTTGCAACTAGGAAAGCATCAAAAAGTAGAGGGAAGAGAAGAGTGATATGAATAGTAGGAGGACCAGGGGAATCACCTCAAAACGGGTAATGAAGTCTTTCAAGTTTGGAAATTCATCCAGACATGTGGGCTCAAATATGCGGTGCCGGTCAAGGACATCATAAGCCAGGAAATCCACATAGGTGAGCTGCAGGAAGACAAAGCATGAATGTGCAACAAACTCTGAGTACGAAAAAATAGCAGTTCTCCCTCCTCTGAAGCCATGCCACTGACCTTGTCCCCTGCAAACCAAGGCCTCTTCCCCAGAAAATCTGAGAAGAGCTTCATCTTTTCAGGGATCTCCTTCAAGTAACCAGGCTTCAGTTCCTCCTAGACAAAAAACATCTGTCACCACCCTCAGACACAGACTCCCTGACAGAGTGCAGGCCTCCCAGGGCTGCGTCTGATCCCTGCTGCTGGTGAGCAGCCACGTCCCCTGACTGTGCCTGGGTCAGTGCCCACGCTGCACTTCAACCCACCTGTGTTCCCTAAACTCCTATGGGTACCACCTCCCATCTGTGAGAAGCGATGGGAAAGCAAAGGGCCAAACCACACTGTCCCTGAACTGTCACCACACAGCTCCAGACACCTGCCAGGGGTCAGACGAGCAGTGCTGTGAGACCTGGCGGAGCTCGGTCCTCAGACCTCAGGCCAATGAACACTAAAACGACTAGGAAGGAAGTCCTACATTCCAGTGTGGGAGACAAGAATCGTGTGGACACCTGGGCAGTTTCTGGACAGTTTCTGGACAGTTGGGGACAATTTGAGAGCCTGAAAGGAAAGACGGAGAGGAACAAAGTCTGGCCCTGGGCTGCCTACAAGACACAAATCCTGAGCCCTGAGATGCCAGGAAGGAAGACCTGGGCTAACAAGGTAAATACCATCTAGGAACTGAATTGCCACCCAGGGGAGGCTGGACTCTTCCTAAGGTTGGTGGGAATTTGAGTTTGCATTTTATGTTCTGGGGGTTCTGAGAGTCACTCTGGAGACTCTGTAGGGACAAGCTTGGCGGATCAGTAGCACCAAATGGTTCAAATGGCAAAAGGACCAGTGTAGATGGGACCCTGTCCTGCATTTAAATGCTGTGCAACCCAGCCCAGTGTGAGGGTACTCACAAAGTCAGGGCTGTAACAGATTCTGGCCATTTGCAAGCGGACGTCCATAGTCTGGTTCTCTAAAATGTCCACACGGATCTTCTCCTCCTCTGTCTCCCCACCTGTGGCCACACAACAGAGACTCACCCTCAGCATCCCACTCCACCAGCCCAGGGGAGTGGGCATGTATTTCCCAGCCCCACTCACACATGTTGTGCTTGCGAGCGATGTAGCGAAGGATGGCATTGCTCTGGGTGAGCTTGTGAGCTCCATCAATTAGGTAGGGCAACTGGAAGAACAACGGGGCCTTTGTTGCACAACACACAGGAGTCTGTGTTTGGAACACCAGATTCCCCTGCACCCCCTCCCTTGACCAAGGGTAGAGATGAAACCTGGCACTCACAGAGCCTGGCCCATGATAAGCACTAAATAATATGCTGTAAAATGGAGGGATGAGCCGGGACACAGAGCATCATAAAAGGGCAGGGGAGAGAACCAGGAAGCTGAGAAACCGAGCAGAAGGCATCAGATTCTGAAACCTCTAAGCTGGGAAAGGAGATGGATGGAGACACTGTCCACTTCTTCCCACAGACCCCAGCCCCTGCACTTACATTGGGGAAGTCCAGGCCCAGCTTGAATTTGTCATTCAGCCACTGGCTTCTGTCATAGTCGGGAGCTGTTAAAAAAGAACATACAGTGAAACAAATTTCCCCAGAGTCCAGCCCTCCTTCCCAGGGGACCCACTGAGAAGTCAGAGGCAAAACTCCCTGAACTGGTGGATGTGGATTCAGAAACACCAACCTCACATGGAGATTTAGGGGAAAGCACACTTATAAGGATTTGGAACCTACGTGAGTGAGGCTTACAGAGAGTTAGTGCAACACTAATAGGAGCCCATGACTGATACAGGGCCCAGCTATGGGCTCTCATGTCCTTCCTTGGAGGCCAGCTGCACCCTCAGTGGGTTTGAGAAGGGGCGGGCCTCTGTTCCAGCTGGTGGAGGGCAACAGAGGCAACAGGGACAAGGATATGAGCGGCTTGGCACCAAATCAGCATGACTTGGCCCGAAGTCAGGACATGAAAAGGATACCATTACCGTCTCCCATCATGTACTTCTTCTCCTCATAGTTTGAGTCTGTATACTCCAGGAGCAGGCGGATGGCGTGGGCCAGCTGGAAGAGATGCCAGGACAGAGGGCAGACGTCAGGTCTTGACTGCCAAACTCGTACTGCTCCAGGTCGCTTCCACACTCCCAATCCTATCCCTTCACCACCACTCCCAACCCCAACCCTGCATGGGCACCCCCCACCCACCCACCCACACACACACACAGACACATGCCAACACCCAGGTAAGATGGTGGGGCTAAGGAAAGGGGCTCTGCTGCAGCAAGCCCTGTGGAAGCTTCTGGTTGAACCAGTCCCACTGCCCGGGATTTCCCCACCCGCCTCCATCTTCCCAGCCCTTGTGGACTGCCGCTCACCCCACGGATGTCCCAGTAACCCAGGATCATAGGCATGGTACAGGTTATGACGCTCAGAGTGCAGAAGCTTCAGGACAGCTGGACTTGACACTTATCCTGTGACTGGGGCAGCGGGGGGTGGCCAAGGCGGGCCCAGAAGCAACAGCCCCTCTTTTCAGTCCCACCTGCAGCACAGACCCTGACTCAGCCCCAGACAAGCAGAGCGAGGACTATTTCTGTCTCTTAGCAGAAGGAATTAGAAGCCAAGCTCCAGGCGCCTAGAAGACTAGGGCCACCTGGGTCGGGCTTGCCTGGTTTCTGCAAGTCAGCCCTTGACTATTCAGGGGAGATGGTAGTGCCCTCAGGGAAACAAGCCTGGATCATAACCAGAGCAAGGCTCCTCCCTCTCCACTCCCCTTTCTGGCTCAGTTCGGCCTTAACTCTGGGCTGCAGAGTTCCTGCGGGCTCTAACTGCCCGGCTCTGACTGCCAAGTTTAGGCTAAGGGTCATGCGACTGAAATGGAGACATTAAATCGGTCCCTGGGGACATTCCTGGTCATCCAGTGGCTGAAGATTTCCCACTCCCAGTGCAGGGGATCAGGTTGGATCCCTGGTTTGGGAAGTAGATCACGCAAGCCACAACTGAGAGCTTCCATATGGCTGCCCAACAGCCTTGTCTCAACAAAGATCTGAGATCACCAGTGCCTCAAGAACTGGCAAGCCCAAATAAATAAATATTTAAAAAATCGGCTCCTATTACAGGAAGATCAAGCCTCCAGGCCATCCTAACCCTCCCCCGTGATTTATTAATACAACCCATGATAGCTGCAGTCTTCCAGAACAGAATATCAGTAATAGGAAGAGGTGAAAGTGAAAGTTGCTCAGTCATGTCTGACTCTTTGAGACTCCATGGACTTCTCCAGGCCAGGATACTGGAGTGGGTAGCCTTTCCCTTCTCCAGAGGATTTTCCCACCCCAGGAATCAAACCAGGGTCTCCTGCATTGCAGGTGGATTCTTTACCAACTGAGCTATCAGGGAAGCCCAAGATATCTCAGGGAACCCCAAGATAGAAAGAGGTGAAGAGGCAGAAAAAGGAAATGTGGTCTCTGTGTTTTCCTTTCAGGGACTATGGATGTCCCTGCCATCCTAATGTGCCTAAAAGTAACGATGCAACATAAATGAATCAAGTAGTTTATGGCCTCACTTGTAAATCTAAATCCAGATTCACTCACAGCAAAGAGGGTACCCAGGTGCAGCTTCAGCGATGTCCTGACAAACAGCTCCATGTCCCTCACATTGATGGGACAGTGACGGGGAGTGTGGTGGCAATGTGATCCAGGGGAGAAGACCTGTCCTCTTTGTGGATGGCTAGAGAGGGTATCCAGAGAGGGGTGGCAGCCTGGACGACTCCACAGGACGAGTCAGAGTGGCCCAGACACCCTTGGCTGCCTAGACCCACAGATTCCAGCCCTCCTCCCGTCTCCTGACCCACTGTGATTTTAGGAGAGTGATCTGTGCCTTAAAAAAAATTATATTGAAGTATAGTTGATTTACAGTCTTGTGTTAGTTTCAGGTGTACAACAAAGTGGTTCATATACATACATATGTGTGTGTATGTATATATATATTCACTCTTTTTCAGATTCTCTTCTCATATAGGTTATCACAGAATATTGAGTAGAGTTCCCTGTGCTGTACGCTAGGTCCTTTCTGGTTACCTGTCTTATATATAGTAGTGTGTGGGCTTGGTGTTCTTTGAAGTTACTCTCCTTTGTTGTACCTGTGGTACAACATGCACAAGAATAATGTCCTACCTGCCAACTTTTCTCTTTGAAGGCAGAAGTTAATTTCAAAATTAGGAGAATAGGACATAGAGTGGGCTGTGATTTCTTTTCTTTATTGAAACAATGTTATAAAGTAATGGCTGTAGGAAACAGATGAGAACAACATTAAAAAAACAAATGAATTTTATAAGTTGAAATGCAAATTTGGTACATGATAAAAAAATTTGTTTAAAAATAGGTAACACTTTGTTAGGATAGAAAGGTCTGGACTAGTGTTCAATAAAGATTCAAATAACTAAGATATGGTATGGAGTGGGGTTTAAAAGAAAGATAGACTTTCTCTAATCCCTGTTAAATCACAGACTCAGAGTCTGCTCATCTCTGCTTAGCTGGGGAGCAGGGAGAGTGTGTCAGCAGAGACCAGAAGAGCTCAGTCCCTCTACAGATACTCCCAGCCATTCCCACCCTGCCAGTCCTCAGGGCTCAGCTCTGGGTCCAGGCTCAGGATGCAGCTCAGGGTCAGGTAGATTACTATTTTTGTTTGCCCACAGGGAGGTGATGGTGTCTGTTTCACACAAAAGTGCTGGCTCATACAGTAGTTACACATTTCACAATACATTAAGGAGCTGCCATTTTGAGTTTTCTACTTCTTGAGCTTAGAACAGAAACACAACTAGATTTCACTGAGAAAATGATTTTAAAAGCTACATTAAATAGAATAATGATATTTAAAACAGGTAATGCAATATTGTAATATAATATAATTCATCCATCCATCCCTCATCCTTTTTTTGAAAAAAACAATCACTATAATCCTGACATATAGCAGCATCATAAGTAAGACCATCCTGGGTAATAAAGGCTGAAAGTCTTCTGGGAAATACAGGGAGGAATTTTTAAATACGGAAGAGATTTTCAGTGTCCAAACACCAAGGGGCACTGAGAGGGAGGGATGTTGAAGGCAGCACAAAGAGGCAGAGCCTGGTAGGACAAGGAACTGAGGACACAGGGATGGGCCCTGAGCACAGGCGGCCCCGTCAGGAGGAAGACGCCAATTCTGCAGGAGGAGGAGGACTGGCTGAGCAGGCTCTCAGACTCAGCCCCCAGACCCAGGGGTCCCAGCGGTGGGGGCAGTGGGTGTGTGGAAGGCGGCAGGGGGCAGGGAGAGGGGGCTGAAGGGCGTGATGCAGCCGGTGGTCGCCTTGCTGACATTCAGTGTCGATGTGGGCACGCCTTCTGGATTTACACGTGCTGTCTCTCCTGACTGCAAATGTGACAGGCTCTAATACTTTGGAGAACACTGTTCAAGACATCAAAATATACAGTGTCCAGTGTCCAGCTGAGAAGTCTGCCTCTGACTGGACTCTCCACTGCATTCCATTCTTCTAGCTCTACTGCTGACATTCTGAACTCGCAAATAAATTAACAGAAGTTCTATATGAAATAGCCTCAGAATACGAAATTACATAGTGTAAATAAATACAGTAGGATTTAAATGTGTCCTTTATCTTGTTAATTTTTTAAGGTTTTAAATATTGTCTCTGTAAGCATATGATATTCAGGATATAAAGAATATTTTTTAACCTGAAAATAATAGAACTGCTCACAAGATACTACAAAATTATATATGAGACAAAATTTTTCCACTGACATAATATTTTGAATAAGAAGAGGCAAACTAGGGTTTCAAGAATTTAGAAAAGGAACCAAGTTCAAGATGAAACATATGAAAAACAAGGAATACTAAGAAGAAAAATTTCACATTTAAAGAAATGTGTTTACACTTCATCTGTCTCTATTATCACATATGGCTTTGCTTTGAGCATCATCTTTTACATCTAAATCTAAGATTTAAATTCTAATACAGCTATACTTTTTAGTTTGAGCATCTAAATCTGGAGTAGGGGAAATAAGTCCATCTGTTTTTGAAGTTCTGTGGTCATGCAGCCCCATCCATTCATTTAGGTATGGTCTATGGCTGCTTTCACACTACAGAGATAAAGGTGAGCAACTGAGACCATATGGAGCAATTTGAGACCAAAATGGAGACTGCATGGCCTGCAAAGACAAAAATATTTACTGACTTATCAGTTTCATTAGCTTTTAGTTTACTGGACTTTTTGTTAGCAGTTTCACTTTTCTAAATAATCATTTGTTTCTTATTTCTTAAAATAATCATGTGTTTCACATTATTCCTTTGCTACCTTTTTATTCAATGACTGCAAGAAATGACCATCTAGACCAACACCCAACGGGACTCTTCTCCAAAGCTCAAGGCCTATCAGACTTCAGGCTGAGTCAAGACTTA
Source organism: Antilocapra americana (assembly GCA_007570785.1). Classification (NCBI taxonomy): domain Eukaryota; kingdom Metazoa; phylum Chordata; class Mammalia; order Artiodactyla; family Antilocapridae; genus Antilocapra; species Antilocapra americana. The sequence goes on along the minus strand of ML664070.1, from coordinate 3,901,184 downwards.
AGGTCCTCCCGTAACAAGGTCCAACTCCACCATCCAGCCACTCTTCAAGCCTGCTAATCATATTGTTACCTGATGACGCCTACACTTTGCAGGTATCCTAACATAAAACGGCACACCACCTCCTGATTGCACAGATAGGCTACACTTTGGCCCAGCACCCTAGACCTGCCCATTTCAGGTCAGGTTATCCAAGGCCCAGCTACAACCTAATAAATGCTTAACTTAGTGAGACCTAATGTCTTTCCCCCAGACCTACAGATTTTAAATCTTCTGAAATGTATTCTTTATCTCAAATGGCTAAACCATATTCAGACCAGTAAATCCATATAATGGCTATAGAGTTTGCCAGGGTTTTAACTAGAGATAATTCTTTTATATTTCCAATTTTAATGAATATTTACTGTTTGCCAGGCAGTGTAATAGATATGAGATTTAAAGTCAAATAAGATATTGATTATCTCCTTAGTGTTTTCATGGTCAAGTTACAGAGGAAAACAGGTAAAAAACAATGATAATACAGTGGGGGCAGGTTTTATTGAGATAAAAGAACGCAGGCAAAGCCTCTAGGAAAGGGTGACACAAATGAGTCCACCAGGATCCCACACCATCAGCAAACTAATCAGACCCCTTCCCTAGCACCCGAGAGCCCCCTAAATCATGACACAGGGTGCTACAAGCTGAAAAGAGGCATCCCATGCATGCAGAATTAAAGAGGGAATCAGGCACAGAAGGGCCCCCCTTCTGTAGAGACCTCATGCTAAGAAACAGAGGTACATGAAGTGGAGATAGAAATGAACAAGCAATGGTATAATCCCACCTGTGCCAATCTCCCAACACATACACACATGCCCATTCACACGGCCCTGCAGTGGAAAACACTAGGAAAAACTGACACCTGCACACACCCAACACAGTCAGTCATGACTCCAGGAAGCCCCAAGAGAGTAAGACAAGACACAGCAGGTGTGATTAAGGCTTTATTGGGGATCAGACAGGCTGGGCAGGAGCCACACTGGGAAGCAGGCCCTGCACACCAGGCCAGGTCTGGTCTTCAGGGCAGTGCTGGGAGCTCAGAGTAGAGCCTCGTGGGCCAGGGGTCTGGCTGGGCTCCTCACAGCAGAAGTAATCATGGAAGGGAAGGATAGCCTGGGTGGCTTCCGTGCAGGAGGGATAATGTGGGGTGGAGGAGGAAATTTGCTCGAAAATAGTGGGAAACTGAATCTTTAAAGTAGGGATGGAAAGGGGTGTGGGAGGGAGTTAAGGGGGCCAAGAAGCCATCTAGAGTGGACAGAAGGAAAAAGAAAAAGACCAATGGTTCAGCAGGCAGGAGGTCCACCTGGTCTCGGCTCCTCATGCCCATCTTCTGATTTCAGGCACTACTTGTTGCCCCACATGGCAGTTTTTAAAAACAGAGGAGCTGGGAGGAAGCGGCTGGACTTCATGTAGGCAGAGATCTTCTTCAGGCCCTGAGGGTGAGAAAAAGAACACCAGGCCTCAGGTCTGCTGCCCCACTGGAACCCAGGCAGCTCTCCCCAGGTTTGGGACCTGGTGTACAGCCCTTCCACGTGGGAGTCAAATGTTGGGGCAAAAGATAGTCTTCTGGGGTCCCCAGCTCTGGAAAGTTAACTCTTTCAATTTCCTGCAATTCATCTGATATCCAGACTCACCACATACAGAGACTCCATATTGTATTAGGTGCTGCATATATACTAGACATGATGACATAGGTTCAGAATCTCTACACGACTCCCCTGCAAGATGGGTTCTACTGAGACCATTTATCAGAAGGGAGACTGAGGCACCCAGAAGATAAGCTCCTCCCTCATGATCACACGGCACCTAAGTAATAGGGTTAGAATGCAGCCTGCTCCCTCTCCCTCTCCATTCTGAGTCTCTCTGCTGCACCCCCTTCCTCGCAGCTGAAAACAACGAGGAGGCTCACTCATCCTCCACTTACACACACAGTTAAGTGACCCTCAGGGCGGCTGCCCACCATGCTGTTATTTTGTGTGGGCTTTCCTTTCCGATGGACAGTTTGGTGACTCCAACAGAGCCCAGAGGAGACTTTTTCCCCTCACTGGAAAGTTACAAAGAGGTAAAACATCGGTACCAGCAAGCTCCCTTGCACTGGTCTACCTCTCTACATATGAATACGAATTTGGCTGAGTTCTCATGATCTCAGATTGACCATCTTGGTTGGCAATCTCGAGTTTTCTTCAGTGGTAGGTGAAAATGTACCTGACTTCTCAGTTCAGAGATACTTAGAAAGTACCCAGTGAAGAGACAGGTCAGGATGAATAAATCAGGGGTTGGTTGGTGTCTCTCCTTGAATTGACCACTTCACTAGAGTTGGTAGCGATATAGCGTAGGTACTACAGGAGAGCTCTTAACTCTTTAGATAAGGAACAGAGCTCCTCCTGGCTAAGCAAGGCTTTCCCAGGCAACTGAGAAACTTGCAGCAGAGGTGGAGGCCAGTCCTGTAGGAAAACCCACTCTTTTTTTTTTTTTTTTTTTCTTGTGCTTTCTACA